>JARSSU010026812.1:0-30851 GCA_029619165.1 Eurosta solidaginis | reverse complement strand
GAATACCCCATATATATCTGGATTCTTTTCTGCTATAACAATCCACCATTGAATGCAACTGAGTATACAAATATATTTATTTACAAATATTTGGCGATTCTGCTGGTTCAAGGTCTTTTTAATAAATGAAACACATAGGTTTTTTTCTTCCGATATATTTCGGTTACACTACGGTAAGCGTCCTCAGGGAACTACAAACGTAAAAACCTATGTGTTTCATTTATTAAAAAGACCTTGAACCAGCAGAATCGCCAAATATTTACAAGAACACAGGTCGCAAAAAATCCAATATATATTTATTTACCAAAAGCTAATATTTCTGGGTATCACATTTCATCGACGCGCTTTGTTTCCATATTCCAATAAAATATATGTTAAGACGCATAAGTATGTACATATGTATGTATGTATATACAAACACTGCACTTTCAACAATACCTACTTGTGCAAACTTTGGCGCGTGAAACACGTCATTCCAGACAGACATTCAAGTGGCACTCAACATAGGTAGGCACATCTTGTTTGAAACGTCTTACATAAACACGAAACCTGAAGATCCCAAAATAAGCACTGCCAAGGAGTTGTTTGCGAACTGCCTGAAGTGAGTGTGGTTGATGTGAATGTGGCGTGAGCTAGTAATTCGCGTTACTGATAGCCTGTTTTGTTGTTGTTGACTCATTGTAAGCAAAAGTTTATGTTGCTTTTTTTTAACGCTTAAGTTTTCTTTTTTCTATCATTGCAGTCCATAGAAAATTGCCCAATTATAAATGGCATATAAATTCAATTAACGCATCATTTTACAAAATGAATTCGCAAAGTGATGGTCTTCAGGAGTTTTAACTACATACATAGACAATTTTCTTCATTACGAATAACCCTTTTCGCTTACTTCACCATTCATTGACTTTATCTACATATTTTCACAGGCTTTTTATGCGAAATTTTAATTAATTTACGAGCGGCAGTGCGGTGCTTCATAAGAAGGAGTATTCCATACGGGATGGAGTAATAAAAATTTGCAAACGTGCAAAATAGTAAAAGGAGTTGTAATAAAAAGATAAAGAAGAAGTGTAACTAAAAGTGCGAATGAATTTATGACTGTTGTTTCAGTTGTTGTTGCTGCCAGTCATATTGCAGCAGTGATATTTATGAGTTGCTAGTATTTTATTGCTTAACATTTATGGCACTTCGCTTTTTATTGTTGTTGAGTTTCTTATGAAGTACGGAAAACATACATTTTTTTTGATTTTGCAGAAATTATTTGCTGTCTTTCATGCAAGAAACGGCCACCCAAACGCTGAAAAAAAAGATTATAATAATTGCAATTTCAACGATTCGTATGCGAAGCCGCAACAATATTTTAGTTAGAAATTATTTTTATTTTTTCTATTTTTTATTTTGTGTTTGACTTTTGCTGATAACCAATCAGCGGTCAAATATGCAAAACTTCCATAAAATCTTGTGTTTAGTAGTAAAGCATATTTTTTTTAATCATCGTTATTATTATCGGCTCAGCGCTGGGCCACAAAAAGACAATAGTTAGAACGAATACATTTATATATATAAGAGATAAATAGCTCGAAGTATCAAATCTACTTAGCGCCAAGATAATAAATTGCAAAATAATCATAAATTCACGTGTTCAGCGTGCTCAACATTATAAACCAAGATAACTCAAACTCAAATGTTATTTAATTAATATTTATATTTTATGCTTGGAAGAGCTTTCCGTGCAGTAGAAGCTAAGGAACGTTTTTTTGTCAGCATCTCGCCCCCTCTGATTTGACAACTACATCAACTTCAATCAAACTTTGTAATATTTACTTTAGTTCTGCATCAATAAAACACTAAATTGCTTTATAATACAACCAGAATTGCTTAAACGAAATACATTAAAAATAAAACTGTTTGTGTGTTTGTTCGCTGAACACCAAACGTGCCGAACAGTTTTCATCGATAGTACTCCACCACACTCATTCATGTTAAATCAAGTAAAATGGTGAATGTATGTAATCACGTATTTAAATATCGTTTTGATTACGGCGCCCACATACATACATATTTATGCGACGAAAACGATTAAAGCCGAATACGCCTTTTGAAATGGACTCTTCTGTTGAAGCTTTCAAACAAAAGCAATACCGTTTGTATATATACCGGACCAGATTATAAAAAGAAGATTGTGTGTATGTTAGCTATGAACCAACCCACATCCAGTTCATCTCGTGTTCGATCAAATGGCGAAAAAGACCGTCATTTGTTAACATACCTAATTTGTATGCCGATGTGTAAAGATGAAATTCAGCCTATGTCCTGCGACCCCACTCAGCCGACTTTTTTGAATTTCCAAGATACATAGCTGCATGGACACACACAGGCTGCCCCTGTTTAGATTTTTTCGAGATATGAACCAGAGATCGCTCGATTCTGAAAAAAATCATATTTAGGAAGCGACTGTGCAAATTAGTAGCTTCTTGTCTGGAGAATTATTTCCGAGGTAGGAACCGATCTATGCGAAAAAAAGGCAAATCATGGAAGTATAAAGAGGGAGACAGATATGTCCATTTTCCAAATACTAATTTATTAAATTTCTAAACTGAATTCAAAGATTAATCCAATAGTAAGTTTAGTCAGTTTGTGCGTATTAGTAAACAAATTATTCCATTTCGGTTTGATATCGAAAAAGTTAGCGTGGGTTTTGCTTGGAAACGCTGATTTTCAACATCATACAATGTCTTGAGTTCAAAGAAAACCTTGTAACAAATTTGATAAAAATAAATTTCCGACACTGACAATTTTGATGTATGTAAGTCTAAATTTTTCATGGCTAGGTATATTATGCGAATGGACAAAAATACTACGGCCATTTGAATCGACACCGCAGTTTGGTAGCAGAGGAAGGGGGAGACCTTCCCCTGATTTGAGAGAGACAGAATGGCGAAAACTTGACCTCCTTTGGTGTTGCCAATATGGGTCATTAATCGCGAAACAGGGATTGCACGAGTGACTTGCTACGAAATGGCCGTAATCGCTTCAGTGGACGATTAAGCATCAATTAATGAAGACGACGAAGTATATATCTATTTCGTGCTTTTTTATTGTATAAATAAAGCCAGGCAGTTTTAAAAACTGGTTGGAAGGATAATATATATATTATCTATAGAACCAAATACATTCTCATTTTCTCGTATGATTCTTGGATGGTTAAAAATTTTATCCCTCTCTATTTCCTATGATTTTTATTTAGTTTTATTTGGATTTTGATTTTGAAAAAGGGCGTTTTTGAACAAGACAAAGCCGTTGACATAGGCGTTCCTTATACAAGTCACAAGGCAGGACATTCTTCTAACCAATTTCTAATTTTAATAAAGGGCAAATTTTAAAAGTAGGCTAAGATAAGTTGTTCTCGTTACGGCATCCGAAATGGATTGATATTCCATTGAGGAGTCGTTGAAGTTCAAACAGTCCTTTATTAAAAAACTTCGCTCAAATCAGACTTTAAAAAGATTGCACATATTTCGGCATTCGTATTTACTGATTGCCAACAAATGTACACTCATTTATGTATATGCCCTGATATTCATATATCACTTATATGTCAATAATCGTAAATTTTATTGTCACTTATCGCTTTAACTACATAAAGTATAATCAGTGCATGCCTTGATATACAATACTCGTAAAATAGTAAAATAACTTTACATTTGATTTTCTATTCGCTCATTTGCATACTGTAAAACAAATAAAATACGACATTAAGGATTTTTCAAACAAAAGTCATAAACTCCAAGATTTTTTATGCATTCCAGAACAAACTTTTATTTTGTTCTAAAAGCATAACACTGCCCTTTTTCGTTATTCTTCGAGTCGTAGAATTTTTCTGAATGACTCTCAGCTGCACCTTCACTTGTCCTCTGCTTAAACTAATCGTACGTACATATACATACATATATGTAAGTAAGTCAGAATGGCTCCAGTACTTTATATTATTGCCCATTATATTACCACAACGCTCATAAATGACAATTGTTTTTTAATATGCCTTCATTGGTTATGTTGATTTTAATGATCGTTGCGACAAGAGTTCGAAACGCCAGAAGCGTCGTCAGTCTACGACGTGAGTTTGTTCACCAGCGTGTGTCCAATGACAGCAAATGTTCATTTCACAAAGATTTTGCGTCTTCCGTTCCGCCATTCAGACCATCCGTATAATGGTATTAAAGGTCATTTTGATTTTTTGAGTGTCTGGTTATTTATTCTGAAAATAATTTTTTATTATTCTTATTTTCATTTTTCTAATTTTAAGTTTATACTTATACCTTAAGCTAGTCATTGGCTGGCTCCGAGGTTTGATATTTGGGTATGTATTATTAGGTTTGTGGTTGTAGTTTTTTTCTGGTGTTTAAGGTTTATTGTTATGACTTTAAGAATGCATTTTACGGCATTCGAATAGTCAAGTGAATAAGCACTAAATTAAAAGACCATTAGAAAGTGCATGACACCAAAA
The DNA here is from genome assembly GCA_029619165.1 of Eurosta solidaginis. NCBI lineage: Eukaryota > Metazoa > Arthropoda > Insecta > Diptera > Tephritidae > Eurosta > Eurosta solidaginis. Next base: position 26,344 of record JARSSU010026812.1, on the reverse strand, counting down.
ATACTATTTTCAGAATTCATAAATCATTTGAGGCCAAACATGTGGCACATGAGATCTGATTTGTTCTTGTTATTTCTTACCCTTCTTTTTCTCTCGCTCTCTTTACTTATGCTTTTTATTTTCATCGCTTTTCTCTACCCCCTCTCTCTCTCTCCGTCCCTCTTAATCTGTTTCTCACGCCATCCCTGTTTTTCATCTAACTCCATCTCTTCATAGGTTTCTCCCTCTCTCCTTCCCTCATTTCCCTTTCCTTAAAGTATGGTAAATTAAAAGTAGGCGAATTTAAAAAAATCGCATCGTAAATAAAACTTTTACCCAAAAAATAGAATCCAAAGTATTTAAAAATCTAGGAAAGGTCTACCAATGTACGCAGTAGTGTCCTAAGTACATATCGATTTTTTCTCGAACATAAGCGAGAATTTCGAGACTCGAGAAATCGAAAACTCGGCTTCTAGCGAGATTCTCGAAATACTCGTAAAGCTTGCGAGTTTCTCAACATTCAACTAAGTCGCTACATTGGTACTTTTCTATGCATTTAGGGGTTTTTAACTTGTGGTGTTGTGGAAATTCTTGCCTTTGCTCCAGAAGAAATATTAAACTCTTTATAAAACCACCAATGCATCGATTTAATTAAGTGTCGAGAAGCACGTGAGCTTAACGAGACTCGCGAGAAATCTCTTCTCAAACTAGAATTGATCGGTGCCTGGTCTACTTTCCGAAAAAACTGTATGGAAACACTCTCTCGGTGTCTATACAGCTATCTCTGGGTACATAGACTACTTAATCTTGCAAATCAGCATAAAATATAGTGGAGCATTCAACCTTTCGAAGCGCACAAAGATATTCATGTATATGTACTAAGAAAAACGAAGATATATGTATGCATTACTTTTGAAAAAAAAAGATTTACCACAATATTGTATTTCAAAAAACATTTGCGGCCTTTATTGATTTTGTCCGCAAAATCACAACAAAACTAAAAGAAAAATGCTTCCATACTTTCATAGAAAGATAGGGTTCTAGCGGGTGCTGACATTTTTCACCATTTGATCTAATTTAACATGAATGTGATGTGGTGAAATGCTGTCACTGAAGCGTGTTTAAATGCCTTCTTCACAGCGAACAACTAACAACACAAACTGATTTTAATTGAAAAATAAAAATTTATTTTTGTTTAAATAATTCTGGTTATCGTTCGTCTCAAAAAATATGCATAATTCTGCCAGAAATAAATGGGCTATTTTTCCGACTTTATGATAACTAATCGTGCCTAGGGGAACCAAGAGAATGCTAAGTAAAATTAAAGTCGAGTACAAAAAGAAGCAAATGAGTATCAAAATAGCAAAGCACCAGAAAGTGATGTCTGTCCCGCTGCAAACATTTCAGCTTAATTGTCAGCAACAAATTCTAAGCAATCCGACTCAACCTTGATATATCAAATGTATGTACTGAGCGTGATGTCTTCTTTTATGATATAAACTAGCTATATAACTCTTATTTGAAATGTACTATTCCTACGAACCCTGAACACTGTTGGAATTACCAGTTTCCTAGAACCCATGACGTTATTATTTTGGTCAATATCGAAGAGGTTTTATGTAGCATTTAGCAAGTCCAATTAATTTCACTATAGCTCTACCAGCGTGAAGGCAAAGGGTTGCTAAATTGCATGTATCAACTCTTCGGAGAATATGATCGTACAGATGCAGATTTGAATTGAATTCTGCTATGCCGACTCCTCAGAAAAGTAATACTGTACTTAAGATGTGCCATTTTTAGCGAAATTTGTTTCGTCATTACTCCATAGGTAGTTATTTCCAGGGTTTTTTGCTGAATCCAGGACAAACAAGGTAATTCGACCATATCAGTCGTTCCCTGATAACCGGGACTGTGCATCCGAATAACTCGCGTTTTACCTAGCAAAGGGCTATGGTTTCAAAACAAGTTTGTTGATATTTGTTATATATCGATGTGTTCGATAACACATTTTGTACACCACGTAAAATCGTCGATGCGAACTTAACTCAAAACAGTCCCGAAATATGTATAGTAATGATAGCCGAAATAGTGTCTTGAATATCTGCCAAATTATCTAGAAATTATTTAAAAGTATTTAGTATTTAAAACATTTCTGAAAAGATTCCAAAACAGTCTCCGATATAGCACAAATGATCTCGAAAAAGGCGCGAAATTATCCCAAAGTGATTTCAAAATATTCTCGAAATTAATACCCACAGAGCGCAGAAATAGACAAAAAATAACAGAAGCATGATCACAAATATGCAGGTACGAGTGAGTGGAGTATGAGTTTTTGGTTTGAAATTGTGGTATACACAATATTATAATTATTTGAAGACTCTTTTATTAAGTCTAACTAAATAGCGAAAGATATACCATTTCCAAAGTAATTGATTCTAAGAAACCTTTGGTAATTAATCACATTAAATAATTTTAGTGAGCGTGAGAAAAAAAAAGAATAATAAAGATTTTATCACAGTTGTGAATCGAAAAGGCTCACCATAAAATACGGAGAAATTCCCTTTGTATCCTTGGATATCGTTTGTTTTCGGTGAAAATCCCTCAAATATATTCCCTTTTTGATTTTCGGATATAGTGTTCATCGTTCTTTCAGCTGATAACAAACAAGTTTTATTGATATTAGAGAAAAATTAGAAAATTTGCGGAAGTCATGGTTATTCTGTTTCAAAATTTAATTTCTTCATCAGCTAGTTTTCGAAGGCTGAGTCTTGAACTCGACATCTCCAACATTCATACTTCAAACAGATGTTAAGACAGATGTCGCTGTCCACTTAGCATTATGAATGACCCGCCGCTGCGCGCTTTGCAATTTGTATCTAAGTAATGCCTTTTGTTGCTTTTCCTTGTTTAACACAATTAGATACATACATACATATGTACATATATACCCTATGCTTCTAATCCAAATTGTGTGGAATAATTTTAGGCTCGTTCAACGGAGCTTGATCGCTGACATTGGATTTTCTAGCAGTGTGTTATACATTGTGAATGATAAATAAGTGTGATATCTTCTGCATAGACGTCAAAATTCCAAAGTGATTAGATCACCTGATTTGTAATTTACTATCGCTGTCTCATTCTGTATATCTTTCTATGTGCTTTGAATACTCGTTTTGTGAGTATTGATAATGGCACGGATCTTTATGTGTCCGTATAGCGCCAGGTTGTACTTGGGTAGTGATGTATTTCCTTTGTTGTATGTTGATTGCTTTACTATTTGTATTTATCTATGTGCTTTTTAAACTGGTTTTTTCACGGCACCACGCCAGGTTATATTCAATTTGTCTTAAGTTGTTGATTATTCATTTAATTATTGTAATTATTTATCATATTCACTGAGTCCCGTTTTTGTTTTCCGTTGATCTACGGTGGCGTTATGTATTATCAGGTAATTTGTCATGTCCGAGAATTGTGGTACAATTTGGTTTATGTATATTTTTATTTAAATGTTCCAATCCTTTTAGCTCACACCTCAAATTGTCCTTGGTTATTAATTTTAAATTGATTTATGGCATATGTAAGTCTTTGCCAATATTCCAATCCTTTTAGCATACTCCTTTAATTTTTATCATGACTGTACATTTATGTATTTGATTAACTTTAACTTTGTTCCGTTTGTCCTCGGGACATTATATATTTTATTTTTCCTTCACACTGGACTGCGCACTTCATTTAAGCTGGATACATTGGTGAGTTATATGTTTCGTTTTTCCTCAGTGACATTATATATTTCCAAAACGGTATGTATGTACATAACGAGTTAGTTTTATGTATCAATAAATTTGCATTTTTTTTAAATTTATTATTTTAATATGATAATAATGGATTGAATTTATTATATAGGATAATTGCCCGCTGGCAATGATGTTTAGATATATTGATTTGATGGTTTACTCCAGGTACGATAATTTTTGATTTGATTTTTGTTATTTCGATTTCCGCACTGTCCTCCATTTTGTTCTCAACCGCATGACTAAAGTCCTATTTTTTCACACGGTTGAGCTGTGAGGAAAAACGAACATAACGCGACGACGTTACAAACCGAAGCGATATCTTTCTATCACCCGCTGAAGATAGGCGCCGCCATATTGAACACCCTGTCAAAACGCTAAAAAGTAGCCACATTTAACATCCTGTCAGGCATTTGACAGATAAGATATCACACTTAGTAATCATTCACAATGGTGTTATAAGCAATGCTACCGCTGTTCGCTTTTATATATCAACAAGCAATATAAGCTTGTCTCACTTATTAAATATGTAGAAACTAATTTTATGTTAAAGATTTAAGTATTCAATGCTGCTTGCAAAAATCTATAAAAGTACTCCCTTTTCAATACTTATTTACAATAAGACCTTACTCCGTTTTGCGTGTTAAAATTTAAGCCAATTACAGCAGTGAACTGGAAAATTGCTACTATTGCCGCAAATTGTGGTTATAATAAAAAGAAATAAGCAAATGAAAACAGGAAAGGATTAGACCGTAATGCACACCCACTCCTCTTGTGTGGTCAAGTCTTAATAGAAAGAGATATTCATTTTGAAACACCAACCAGAAGTAACCACTAAAATATAAGCGCAAAATTGTATTATGCAATAAATTTTATTGTTGTGACATAAATTCCTTTTGACATGTTTGTAAGTGGAAATATTGCTACGTACGATATCTAGATCCTGTTGGACACACCCTGGCAGATGGCAGGAGATAGCAAACTGCCAATGACAAAACTGAGATGCCCTTTTTTTGAAAATGCTGGCTAAGCGCACTACTTTTTTTTTACTTGACCCCACTCAGACACACACGTGCAGGATGAAGAATTCTAAGGAAACGAACCCCCCGTAAAGCGAGTGTGTATTATTTAGTGAAAGCAAAAAAAGTATAAAACTTCTTCTGCACATTTTTTTATTCGTGCGTATAACTTCTTACATAATACTTTTATTTTAAGCTTCTCATTTTCTGAAGTATTTTTTCCCCTAAATTCATTTTTTGCGCTTTCGATTTGTTTTGGGTAATTTTCGTTCATTTTACTTAAATGCTCGCTATGCAATTTTTATGCGACACGTGCAGCTGGCACTTAAGCTCTATGCTGTGCTACGTTTTTTGCTACTTGTTGTTTTTGTGCTGGCCAATCGAAATTCAGCTCACTAAAAGCGGAAGTGCGTAGATTTTTTTTATGGCGGCTTCCTGTTCATTTCTATTGCACTCATAAGCATTCTTCTCTCAAACTCCTGATGTGAAAAATTCTTTATTACATTGTATATTCGACAAAGACCGTATAAATTCAATGGCAGACAAAGAACGGCAGTAAGTTTTTTTTTACTTTTGTCCTAGAATAATTTTTACCCTAGCCTCATGTTTTTTTTCGCTTTTTCTAGTCTTACTTATTACAATATACGCTTTTTGTAGTCGTTCAATAAGTTCATAAAATACTCGTTTAATAATTGCCAAAATCGATGCTTAAATAAATTCATGTAAACAATTTTGGGGAAAAAATTGATTGCGAAAGTTGATATCAAAAGTTTCGAACCCAATTCCGTTAATAGCGGAGGTTAGTACTTCAGAAACTGCTTTGCAGGCAAAAAGTTAAGCAGAAAATCGACTTCTAATTATGTGAGAATTTGTATATGAATATGGTAGAGATTTCCACAAATTCATTTAAATACAAAAATAAAAAAATGTACCAGAATTTAACCAGATTAAAAAAATAACAAGACCGCGAGCGCTGATGGATTGTCTGCGGAGCTATTCAAATACGGCGGCGAGAAGTTAGAAGGGTGCATGCATCATCTACTTTTCAGAATATGATCGGGCGAGGGCATTCATGACGATTGGAATCTAAGTGTGTTTTGCCCATAAAGGGGATCGTTCAAACTGTGCCAACTACCGCAGCATCAGCCTTTTTAGTATCCATATAAGGCCATGTCAAGCGTATTTTTCGAAAGATTGAATTCCACCGCGATTGGGTTGATTGGATCTTATTAGTGCTTCGTGAGCTCTGGTAAATCTACTATGGACCAGTTTTTCACAATGCGCCCAATCTTGGAAAAACCACGAAAAAAGAATCGACACACATAACCTCTTCGACGATTTTAAAGCCGCATTCGACAGCGCGAAAAGAGTTGCCTATATGCCGCTATGTCTGGATTTGGTTTCCCAGCAAAAATTGTAAGGATATGCAAGATTACATTGAGCAACACCATCAGCACAGTTCGAATTGGTAAGCAGCTCTCCGTGACCCCCAATTAGGGGTTTTCTTATATTTGATGCTGAAAAAAAAATAAAAGTTGCAGAACTTAACCGCTCTGAAACAATATTGTATAAAAGCGTCGAATTACAGGCATATCGTGATGACATTGATATCATCAGCCTGAACAAAATTGGAAAAAGAAGCCGAAAAGATGGGTTTGATGGTGAATGAGGACAAAACGAAGTACCTGCTGCCATCAAGCAAAAATATCAGCGTACTTGCGCCTTGGCAATCACGTCACTGTTGGCAGCTACAATTTCAGCTTTGAAGGCAATTGGGACGTAAATTCCTCTCTCGGAAAACGAAAATCATGCTCTACAAGTCAATCCATACCCGTCCTGCTACATGGCGCAAGGGTAAGCACCATGACAATATCCGATGAAGCTGCTCTAGGGTTGTTCGAGAGAAAAGTTCCTCGAAAAATTTACGGACCACGCGTTGGCGACGGCGAATATAGTCCAGTCAACGTAAACATATCAGCTACGCTGGCTAGGCCATGTTAAGCGAGTGATAAATGATATTTTTATTTGAACGCCCCCAGTGAACCTAGTATGGGAATGAAACCAAAAAAAAATTGTCGTCGATTTTTTTAGTAAATCTGTAACTAACTATTCGTGGAGCCAGATCCTTTTGACAGAGCAACGTGAGGGAGAGAAACTTTTGCTAGGTCGAGCAGGGCCGTGATATTTAAAAACCTCGTCCGGATTTGTAAATGTCGCGGTCGAGTTTTATGTAACCTCAAGGCATATAGAAATTAAAAATTTCATAGGAAATATGTTAGGTTAGGCCGAGTGGAAGCCACCTCGAAAAAGGAAGCCCACTTAAACAGCAAGAAGGTCCATTGTGATACCATATAATAAACGGTGACGTTTGCTGTAGCTTCTTGAAGAACCGTTGTGTGGCAGTGATTAAGTTGCGAATAAGACCCACCTCGACGTTGGGTAAGGCCTTCGGAGATCCTAGAAAGACGAGACCGATAAACTTTGGCCTAGTTCTCACAAACTCTTAACATTCATGAAACATAACGATGGTACACCCTCGTCATCATCCATTTTCGGTTCAGTGGTACACATGCGGTCCGCGGACTACTCTCCCTAGAGGATAAGCGTTTTGAAGCTTACACAATGGATAACTGTTGGCGCACAATCATCTGTCTTTTTTGGGATGCAGCCAAGGTTGGTGAAGAATTCCCTAGATAACAAATCTCATAGCCCATGATAAAAATACTGATCAGTGGCCACGCCGCAGCTGCCTTGCTCCTTATTTGCACGGGATGTTTGTTTGATATGAAATTCAATGCCAAGGTAGGTGTTGTTCTAAGAGCGCCGCTGATACCAACCAGCGCTGTACGTTGTACTGACACTAACATTTTTGCAATACTCGCCGTATTAATTACGTCCCACCAGACCACTACCGTATAAAGAAAAATGGGTTTGACTAACATTTTATAAAGCCACAGTAGTCATAGTTACTACCATTGGCGAGCATTCCAAGATATAACCGAAAGACCCGCTGCAGCAATACAAGGAAAACACTTTTACTTTTGTTGAAATGATTAAACATTAGGGCGGGTCAAATTGTATGGGAGGCTCGTAATTCATTTCAGACCTATGGTCCCATGGACAATATTACTCAGTATGACCCATAGATTCAGAAACTGGATGTGCACCTGAAGTTTTTTTCCCCATACAATTTGATCCGCCCTATTAAACATTATCGTCCTATTGACAAAAAACTCGGTTGAAACAATCGTCCTGCGATAAATTTTACAAAAAAAAACTCAATTCAAGAGCAACAAACCTGACTGGTAAATTTTACTAGTTTCGTTTCTTTCGGTGTTTCTCCTTTTGATTTTGAGATTCCTCGACTGCTGTAACCTTATTTGCGAACTTATCGGTATTTTCGTTGCCTTCTATCCTTCAATGAACGGGAACCCAGTATTGATGAACTGTTCGGCTTGAGCAAGGTCTCTCCAATGTTTATTTAAATTACAGGAAAGTTCTTTGAATTAATTTTTCTAGAGCTGAAATTGAAATTATAGGCTTGAAATTTTTTAAAATATAAAACTTTAATTTCGACAGCTTTGTATTTTGTAGTGGTAGAAGCGCATTTTTTTGCAGCAAAATGAAACACAAATATTCCTGCCCTTTAGTCGTAACTAATCATCGTCGCCGACGAGACTGCATTACTTCATGAACACAACAACAACAGCGCAAAACATGACACATGAGTATATTTGTGCAAGACTTGAAAGGGTCTGCAATATAGCGCCGAATGTGGCAACAATACACCAAGGACGGTAATTATCTGCTTTTGAATTGCGTACATTTTTCAATAGTTTTTGCTGTAACTTTTTTGTATGTATTTAAGTGTGTTTCATTTTTGTAAAATCCTTTTCGTTTTGCTTGACTGTAATTTGGTGTATATTTACTTTTGCAGTTTTTAGAATAAATTTCTTGAAATTGGCAAAAAGTGTTAAACATACAACAAAAATATAAGAAAATGTGTAGCTTGCAACACAAGGGCCCAGCAGCGTGCGGCAACCTCAAATGAGTGCAAGTTGCGACTAAAACAAAAAACAAAAGCAAAAACGTCTGTTTCTTTTGGCTCGCCTTGTCGTTCATACTACACAACAACGCTCGTTGTCTCTAAAAGTGTTGAAGTGTTTTGTGTCTGTCTGTCCATCCTCTTGACAGCACGCCTGTTTTGCCCGCCTCTCTGTCTGCCAGCCAGCCACCCAGTCAACTTCAGTACTTATTCGCCTTAAAATTAAAATTATGGCTTTTTCAAGTGAAAAATCTGCTTCAGACATAACTGTATGGGTTTTTTTTAGAGGTTGCGTCCGCTCTAACGGTACATGCATATTTTACAGTAAATTAAATTTACGCGATACGCTTATGTACATTTTTCGAAAGCTCATAACCGAGAAGAGTTCTCAAACAAGCGACGAATTGCTGCTAGTAAAATTTTTACTTGCGCTAAGTCAAAAGGAAATGAGTGTAAATAAAATTTTGGAATAAAGTATTTAAAAATAATTATTGATACCGGATATTAGCGCGAAGCTAAACATTTTCGTTAAATAGTAGTATAACACATATTTAAGATTTTTGAAAAATTTAGTCATAAATGCAAGGTTTACGACTTCGAAAATCTCTTTGATTTTATTTAAAACAAAATTTGTTGGGTATGAATTTTGTATGCTTAGCTTCCAAGCCAAATGATGCTAAGCGTTTGTTTATAAATTCGTACTTTATAGCAGATTTCGGTAAAGATCTAAGTAGTTTGTTAATATTTTTTATTAACATGCCAACCTATTTGACCTTCTGTGAGAAACTAGATTATTCAGAAACCGACATGGAATGAAATAAGACTAGACTGAAAAATACCAGACTTGTGCTAACTACAAACACCGACACATCTCAATGATAGGCGAGTATTCCCCCCTTAGGGATAGGACCACCTTTGGTGGTCTTTTATCGTAATGCTTTCACATGATTTTAGAGATTTTGCAGACCCACACTTCAATTCACGCTATTATTGATTGATCATATTGGATTCCTCTCATCTTTTTACTTCTCCCAAATCGGACGTCCATCGTATGATCATCGTTTGCTGTACCCAACAAAGCAGACTTTTTATTATCTTTTACCCTTTATCTAAGGCTTCTTTGTAGTCCAAGGTACTGCTTAGTTTCATCCATCAAAATAAAAGTTTTAAACGTGTTTGTAGCCTAAGAAAAAAATAAAGATTGTCTTTCAGATATTTGTGGAGCATGTGTGTCCAAAATTTTAAAGTAATTACCCTTTAACATAGGCAATGGAATGCAGAATAATTTTCTTTATCTCATACAGTGGAAGGGTTCTGCTGTGGCGAACGGTACTTTGCCAATATTTAATACTAGATCGCTGAGCTCATCTTGTTGGGCAGGTGGTTATACGAACAAGATAAACGAGTCAAGATCTTAGATTTAGGACTAGGGGAGCGAAAGTAGTGGAGAGGCCATGAGCCCAGTGATGGAAAAGCATGCAAGAGCAAACGAATAAGTAGAGTGGAAAAAGGGATATTGGAGAGGGAGTATTGGATTGTCCAAGACTTGGGAGCAATATTCTATCCAACAAAACTGGAGAGCGAATGCTTACAGTAGGCCCGTGAGGCGGTAGAAATAGATCGAAGGCAGTACCAGGTGGTAGAAGCTTCGAACGGCTGAATGAAGAAGCAATGTTCCGTGAAAGGCCTGCAGAAGGCAGAAGAATTCAGTCCCAATGCCGCGAGGCAGGACAGCCGCATAGACAATAAAAAGCTGTAGGACAGATAGGCCCCAATAGCTAGGTAGTAACTGCAAGTCAGAGAGAGAACGATAAAAGTGGCAATGCGCCAACCACGGTTGTAGAAGTGAGATAAATCTAAGACTGCGGCCTTTTCGGAGTTGCCAAAGGGAGGTTACACTAATATTTCGGCTGATCCGGAGAAGAAGAGTGATGTCGCAAAGCAGTCATTGTGGCTCAGTTTGATTGTAGCATTCCTTTCGGACATATGATTACTGAAAGGTGGAGATCTGTATAAATGGGGATTCGAAATACATATATATTTATATTATAGACGTCAAGCTAGCTTACACTTTGTCACATGCTCATCTGAATTTCAAGTTGCTTCACATTAGTCCTTCCAAGCATTTGTTACAATCTTTATCGTTATTTCTTTTGACATTCTCTTCATGCGATGTGTTGTGTTATGTAAAACTATTTTACGAATTTTTCCATATTTAATTTATGCAAATTTGTAACCAACAACGCATATAATCCAATTTGCTGCTAAATTACGATGCATACAAATGGGAGTAATGTGAGTGCCTAGTTTTGTTGTTGCAAATTTAATGTATGGAAAATGTGGTCAAATAATATGCTTAAGAGTTGCATGCCTGGCGGCCGTAAACATGAAAAAAGTTCAAAACAAAGGAATTATTGTTCTACGACTTGCGGTCGGGGAAGAGAAGAAAACGTAAAACTAACTATGCTGATATTACAATTAACTGCAAAATATGATGACGATAGTAGGTATATATTTTGTTGCAAGCTCTATGTATATGAATATGATAATCTATCTATAAATCTTATAAAATAAAGTCGGTAAATGCCATGTATGCACATAACTTCACACAGAATGCTCCGATTTTAAAACGGTTTTTTGCATTTGAAAGCTTAGCTACGTGAGATGGTACAGTTAATATAATTTGAAGGTATATGTTATAGGGGCGTGGCAAATTGCCAAAATGTAGTAAAAAATCATAAAATTTTTGTTTACACAGCTATAACTCATAAACGGAAGGATGGATTTGAAAAATTTTAGTTTTCAGTAAAACTTTGAAACATTTACCTTCGTTCTGCATCAAAATACTTGATTTCTTTCTTATATCAGCCAAATTGTTTAAACAAAAGTAACATTTTTACCAAAAAATTCGTGTGTGTGATTGTTCGGTGTCAACTGTGCGAGCAAATTACTTTAGAGTGAGGCATGATGCGACACATACGTATATACATATCATTCGCTGCGTTATTTAACTTCGGGCGTAGGTTTATAGGCATGTATGAATATACATATGTATTTATTTTCATATCATATCAGCTTGACATAGGTATGTACATACACAAATAATAATAAATGGTTAAGAATGCATACATCTCTTGAAAAATACTCTTTCGTTAAAAATATTGAAGATTTCCTTAAAATTTTTAAACAAAAGTTTTATTTTTAGGTATTTTTGCATGCATCACTATCACTAAGTAGTATAAAACAGAGTCGCTTTTTCTGTCCCTATATCCCTTTGAATGCTCAAACTTTTAAAACTACGCAACGGATTTTGATGCACCTTTTTTAGTAGATAGAGTGATTGAAGACATAGTTTACTAGTACAAGTGTGTTGACTTCTTTCTGAGAGGCACTCGATTAAGTGAGCATAACGGGAAAATCTGGGTTGCCATTGTTGTTTCGGTTGAAAACGGTCAATTAGAGTTCTGTGCAGGGACGTAAAAGATTGAAACAGGGCTCATGTAGTCACAAAAGTGTTGCTCCTGTTCCACAGCATTTTAATTTTTTTCATGGCGAAAATTGTTCAGTTCAGAGTTATTGACATTCATTAAAATTTAATTTATTATACAAGGTTACTTCTATAAGTGTGAAAAGCATAGAAAACGTAGAGTTTTTCAAATTATTGTGAAAAACTTTTTAAACTCAACAACAAAGTATATCGGCAAAATATTTTCTAGGATTTCTGAATTTCTGTACCCAAGTTCATTATATTTGTGTAATAAAAGAGTCTGGTAATAGCATTTTTAAACGAAAAAACAACAATATTATTGCATAAAAATGTATCTAATATTTAAACTTTCATTCATTCATATTTTTGCCCGCTTATTTGGTTTGCTTCCACTCACAGCACCGTTTTATTTGCGGGAGACTCACAGCGACAGAAATTAAGGCGGATTTACATAGACGCTTTGGTTGTGTTGCATCGATCTGAAGCCTAGGCAGGCCCATAATATAAAAATGAGACTTCTTGCCATTTTCTTCGCTTTGAAGCGATGAGAGTTGTAAATCCTCCTTTGAGAATTTCTCAACTTTTTGAGTCCTTTAACATTCAACAAACTTTGCTTGGCAAAATATAGGAGCTGCCATAAATTTAACTCATCTGTCGGCGAAGCATCAAAATATTTACATAAACGATTTGGTTGCGTGCCTACGCTTTGACGACGCCATACGAAAAACAATCAAACGCCTTGCGTTATCTTTGCTTTGAAGCGACCAAAGCGTTTATATAATTTTGCTTTATGCATTTGTGTAAAGCATATATGACAATACTTTATTTTTGCTTGGATTCAAAGCTAAAAAAACTGACGAAACTTTATCGGAACTTCAAAACACAAAAACAATTTCTATCATGAAAAAGCGAGACCACTATTCCCCCAAAATTAGTGAGCTTGACATATTTTTGTTTATGTTTTACATTTTATTTTTACATTAACACTTTTAACAATAAAAACAATGCATATAACCCGCGAAAACTACTTCGGTCTCTAATGGTTCACTTTTTTTCACAAGAAAGTTGATTTTAATTGTGTTTTTATGCACCAAATTTTCAAACTAAAAACAAAATTTTCATGTGTCAGAAAAAAATAAAGAAAAAACGGCCGAATGTCAAAAAAACCTATCGAAATACAAACTGGCTCGTTTGTTTTTAATGAACTAGATTGTATTTTCCTTGTATTTCGTTAGTTTTTTTCAAATACAGTTTACTCACTTACACCAGTACTGAAGCCGTATTAGGAGGGAGTGCGACAAAAAATTGAAGATAAAATACAAGAAAAAATACACGAAAATAAAGTAGTGTCATATAGGTGTAAACAGCCATAGAAGTGAAAATTTTCCTCAAGGAAACATGTTACACGCTTTATATTTTGTTAAATTTCTCTACACCTATTTGACTCTAATTTAAATAAATTTTGCTTTTGGTATCTTTCCGCATTGTTGGAGGCTACAAATCTTCTATTATTTATATTTCCGCGGAAATATATGCAACTATTTCATCTGTTAAAACTTAAAAGTTTTATTAAACTATCAAATGCAACTCAGCTTAAAGTACTCTTAGGTACCAAAAATGCAACTATAGACCTGAGATTTGCATTATGTGAGCGAGGCTGTTTGTAATTTTGACATTTATCGCTTAGTTGACACACTGGTACTGTACACAATGATTGAAGAGGAAGGCTTAAATGTATAATAACGTCCATTATAGGGTGCAGAAATGCTGTTATTTTTGAAGTTTCTAATGTGATGTATATATATAAAAGAAAGTGATGTTAGTTACACTATTTATAACTCAAGAACGGATGAACAGATTTGGCTGAAAATTGGGAGGGGTAGCTTAGAACCAGGAGACAGACATAGGCTACTTTTTATCCCGTTCTAGCTAGGATCTTGAGATCAAAACGTGAACCTGTGTAATCCTGGGATATGTTTGTCCAATATGGGTATCAAATGGAAGATGTTTATGAGTACTTTGATACGGGTTATTTTTCGTACCCGTGGGTGACTAGAGTCTCGAGATATAGGCCAAAACGGGGACGTAGAATGTGTTTATAGAATATGGATAACAAATGAATGCTGTTGATGAGTGCTTTAGTACATGATAATTTTCATACCTATGTATTTGTGACTAGGGTTTCGAGAAATAAGCCAAAACGTGGATCAGGATAACACTAGGATGTGTTTTTACATTATGGATATCAAATTGAAGCTGCTGATGTCTGCTTTAGTACAGAGTAATCTTTATACCCCTGGGTGACTAGGGTCTCGAGATATAGGCCAAAGCGGGGACCAGGGAAAGACTAGGATGTGGTTTTACATTATGGGTATCAAATTGAAGCTGTTGATTGGCCAAATGGCCAATGCGGAAGTTGTAAGGACGGTACTATCAAAGACACTGATGAGCCCCTTTCTGTGTAAATGCCCTTCGATATACGCCATGGCATATACTAGATTTATGCGTAATTGTCTAAAGTGCACAGCTGGGTATACAAAAAAAAGTTACTGCAAACCAAAGCTGGATATTGCTTGTCGCTGACATACTTAGAATTCCACTGAACACACATTTCTAAGGCAATATGCTATTGTCACCAGAGCTCACTCGGTTTCCCTATACGCATTTTTTCTTCATTTCACTTATTGGCTCATCTTTTGCTACTCGGTTTTTCGTGGATTTTTTTTTCCTTTTTTGGCAAACACAGCCATGTCCTGCACAACATTGCAGCGCTAAAAAACACAGAGAATTCAAAAGCCCCTGAACTGCTGAAATCTACATGCAAAGAAAATATACTCCAGAGATCGTGTTTACGTCAATTTGGGAGCAAAGAAATAAAAAAATTTAGAACTCTCAGTTTTTACTGGTTTTATAGTTGTTTCACCTACGGTTTGCTTTGTGCCAATCAAATTGAGATTGCAGTAAGAGAAAACGAAAATTTGAAATGCACTATGGCAAGTATTGGCAGGCAATCGATTGCTTCCATGGGTTTTGCTCCCAGTTGCAAAGTGTTGAAAATTGTAAAATTTAGTTGGTAAGAAACATTGCATACGCGCTCTAAAGTTAGTCTTAATTTTTTTTATGGTAACACAAGGGCTAATATAGCTAGACAATCGTTTAAGCTTGATGAGGAAAAATAAAAACCGAAAAAGAATATGTTTTTAGTTTTAAGTGTTAGTTTTGTTACATGTTGAATAATAATAATAACTTGGCGCTACATCCCCTAATATTTATGCCGAGCCTCATTTCCCGTATGTGTATTGCTACTTAAATGTTTTCCTACAAATTGTTTTATGCCGACTTCAAACGGCATCTCTTAAGCATATAAATTTTCGCCGAAAAACGTTTAATTACAGAGAACAATTGGTGAGTTTGCCAAACTACTTCAGAGGCCGAACCCGCTTAGGAAACCTTTTTTTTGTAAGTATTTTGATGTTATTTTTACTGGAACCTGAACGTAGTGCCGCCGGTGTGGTACGCGATCTCTACTCCACCACTACAGTGCACGTCTAGGATAAGAAAGAGGAAATTTTTGGTAGCTGTCTTCCTTTTTTCTCATTTTAGCATTTGGGGCACTCCGGGAGCTCAATCAATGAAGATGCTCCTTTGTTGTACGTTAATCCTGAACATTCCGGGAAATGTCACAGTTAAGGAACTATACGGATCATCGCGGAAACGATTTGTTATGAGCACGTTTAACATTCTAAGTCATCCAACACCACCTTTTTCCTTGAGAAACCATAATTGGCAAATAAATAGACCCATAAAGAATACAAGCGATTGAGAAATGCATGAGAGGCAATGAACCTTTGAGCTTTGAGAACTTAGCCTTAACTGACCAAGCAAAACAAAAACTTATTAGATGTCTTTGGGACTTTGTTCCAATATTTATTGAAAGTACCCATCTTAAATACTTAATTACTTTAACACCATAAAATGAGAAAATCCTCGTGCCACTTCAAGAAGATTTCGACATCTCAAACACACAGCTTCTATCCAATATATAATTGCTTTACCTTCTCTAAAATTTGTCACCTACAAAGCTCGCGGCTACTCCACTCTCATCCTTCTATCCATCATAAGATATACTTGAAAATATATCCGGGATCAATACTAAAGGCCACTTATCGGAGAAGACACAGCGACGTAGTTGACATCGACAGGCTGTCATGAACCTTAAGTCGCTAATTTGGTCAATGAGATAAAAAAAAACGTTGAAGCTGAGATTGCAGATTTATCAATAAATCTCTCTCAGAACAGCGACGGGCTATGAAAAAAGTATCTCAGTCACATCTGGAAAAAGGAGCAGATTAATCCGCGCATTTGGCACTAAACTACAACCTGTTTATGTATATTTTTGTGCTGGAACCAGGTTGTATTATGGTACTGCAGTTAATCTCGTGCTCCGGGAAGTAGTCATGCTTCAATCCCGTTGTACTGACTGCCATTACCAAATACCCCCTCCTTGCTTACCCTGGTGCTAAAGTCCCTCATTCATAGCCCCCTATTATAACAAACAGCGCCTTCGTCCCTTCCTAAAATATGTACGTTTATCTTTTTTTTTGTGCTTTGGCTGAGTCACGCATAATTTCATTTTCAAATTAGCTTAATTTCTTTGCAAATATAGCACACTTTTCACCCGAAGCACCTTTCCCCAATTGCCAAGTAATGCGTCTTCTATAAAATATCCAAGGCAAAGGCAAAGCACGACCATTGTAAACGCCCCTAACAACGTTAAACCATTAGATGCTTAGATACGAGTAGTTCTTGCAGCAGGAAATAATATTTGGTCGAGCAGCTGTTCGCTAACTCAGTCACTAACAGTGAGTCAGCCAACAGACCGACAAAAGCAAAAATCCCTCGTTCATTTGTGAATCTAATTAATTTGCTTTGCTTTACCTTTCGTTTATTCGCTTATTCGTTTGTAGGTTTGTCGTCCTTTTTGAGAAGGTTCTATGCTTTCATTTTTCAGCTTTTGCAATCATCATTTTAGCATTCATTAATATCTATTTATATACAAACATTTGGATGCCAGTGTCGTCTTATACTTGATGTGACTGCGGCAAGCGCCTCAGGTCACCATCTCTCAAAGACACCAAAAGAATTACCCTTTGGAGAATATAAATTAAAAATACCAATTCAAGAGTTTGACAGTTGATTATAATGGATCTGTGAAGATGAAGACGACCCCCGCAGGTTAAAAAAAACTGAACAGATACTTGGCGCGATTAATCTCCGAGGAGATTTGAAAAACTTGTTTTTAAATTTTTGATGTTTCTTTGCCCGCAAGTTGAACCCAGGACCTTCGTTGTGATAGGCGGAGTACCCTACCACCACATTACGGCGGCCGCTACCAGCGGGTTATGTGACTTAGAATATATCCGTGGCAGATATGCCTGTCGTAAGAGGCAACTAAAATACCCAAATGATTGAAGGGGTTGTGTAGCACGACCCTTTCAAGAGGTTGCCAGCGCAACTTATACCTTCTTCAACCCAATTATCAACCTCATCTAACCGTGGCGAATCCTGTTTATTAATGCATGCTATCAGAGAGTAAGAAA
The DNA here is from genome assembly GCA_029619165.1 of Eurosta solidaginis. Classification (NCBI taxonomy): domain Eukaryota; kingdom Metazoa; phylum Arthropoda; class Insecta; order Diptera; family Tephritidae; genus Eurosta; species Eurosta solidaginis. The sequence goes on along the minus strand of JARSSU010026812.1, from coordinate 8,423 downwards.
TTGCATATCTATTTATAAATGTTTAATGACTACCTCCGAACTATGTAGTGCTAATCGGTTGTAGAGCGGAAGCCAAACTTGTACCAATAGCGCCGAAGTGAGTTAAATTTAAATTATTTCAACAAAGCCTGCAACTATTTTAGAATCACCTCTGAGGCAACCGGCTGAGAACCTGTTCAAAAGGTCTGCAAGCAAGCGAATTGCCATTTCCTAGGACATCACAATGACAAAAGTGACAGATGAAAGTACTGCTATTGAGCAGAGTTCGAACTAAGTACCGTCACTTATTGCGATAATCCTGTACTAGTTTGGAACTAGTGCGATTCGCTACAGGGTAATTCAAGTTTGACAGTCGCCAAAAGATGTATCAGTAATGTAAATTATAATTATATTTCATCGATAGAAAAGTCCACCATTCTCATATAATTGTGTACAACATTTCATCCGAAACTCCTCCTTTTAGTTTGGGACGCCCCTGATTATATCGCAATGCTACTACGCTGTTTGTGAAGTTCTGTGTGTTTACTATCTCTCTGCATAAAGCAGTGAGAGTCTAAAATTTTCCTTTGATTTCATGTTTTATCCATATGACGCAGGCATTCTATACCTAGCTGTGTTTGTACCCAGGGTATTATAATTTTGTTTGGATAATGGTTGGTTGTACAGGTATAAAGGAATCGAGATAGATATAGACTTCCATATATCAAAATCATCAGTATCGAAAAAAATTGATTAAGCCATGCCCAAATTTTGGAATAAGGGCGGGGCACCACCCACATTTAGAAGAAGAAAATTTTAAAGTTTAACAAGCCGTAAATCAAAATCCGTTTAAGATATTACATTAAAATTTGGGAGATATACTATTCCTGCCAAATTATATAAACTGAGTGAAGATAATCAAAATCGGTTGAACACCCAGCCCACTTTTCCTAAAGGTCCAACCTTAACAAGGTACGAAATTTGGCATAAACATTTTTTTCATAGCTACAACTGTTAAACTGCATTTTTCCCGCTCAAGTTCATAAGTGTTAGTCTCTGTATCCGTTTTGCTTGTTTTGAAAGAAAATGAGTTCAGCATAGAACCTTATATGTATTATTATTGCGTAGCCTTATAATACTATTAACCACAAAAAGCAAACAACAACAGCGTTTCAAGTGCACAGCTGGGTATGTAATGTTCGATTTCACCCGAACTTTGAGCTTTCTTACTTGTTCATACAAATCTGTTTTTTTTTGTTTTAGTAATTTGAATTTTATCTTTGCATGCAATCTGTTACCTTTTGTGGAAACGCCTGCGTACATATTTTCAAGTAGATGTTTTGCCTATATTACGGTTTAATTTGCAAGACTTTTTTCTTCTAATACTTATTTTCATTTTATTTGACATTCCTTTTCACAAAAAAGAAGCAGTCGTCCTAATCGCATTTTCGTTTTAATTAAGCGCCGTTTTGTTGCTGTTTTCATTGGAATATAATTTTTGGAAGGCAGTAACACACCCCCAACGCCAAACCACATAAATCTGTGGGCAAGCTCTGTATTTCTGGCTCATATCAGTTTTTGAATAACATTTTTTTTGTTGCTTTATTAAAAAAGAAAATTATGATTCAATGATAATTTTCTTCAAAGCGCGGTTTAGCCAAAGGTAAGTCAAGAATGTTTAAGAAATTATTTACTTTTTTCTTAAGGGTTGGTTTTATACTCAGCACAGCTCACAGAGTATATTAAGTTTGATTGGATAACGGTTGGTTGTACATATATATAGGAATCGAGATAGATATAGACTTCCATATATCAAAATAATCAGGATCGAAAAAAAATTGATTGAGCCATGTCCGTCCGTCCGTCCGTCCGTCCGCCCGTTAACGCGATAACTTGAGTAAATTTTGAGGTATCTGATGAAATTGGTATGTAGGTTCCTGAGCACTCATCTCAGATCGCTATTTAAAATAAACGATATATAATGTAACCACGCCCACTTTTTCGATATCGAAAACTTCGAAAAACCGAAAAACTGCGATAATTCATTACAAAAGACAGATAAAGCGACGAAACTTGGTAGATGGGTTGAACTTATGACGCAGAATAGAAAATTAGTAAAATTTTGGACAATGGGCGTGGCACCGCCCACTTTAAAAGAAGGTAATTTAAAATTTTGCAAGCTGTAATTTGGCAGTCGTTGAAGATATCATGACGAAATTTGGCAGGAACGTTACTCCTATTACTATATCTACGCTTAATAAAAATTACCAAAATCGGAGAAGGACCACGCCCACTTTTAAAAAAAATTTTTAAATAAAATTTTAACAAAAAATTTTATATCTTTACAGTATATAAGTAAATTATGTCAAAATTCAACTTCAGTAATGATATGGTGCAACAAAATACAAAAATAAAAGAAAATTTCAAAATGGGCGTGGCTCCGCCCTTTTCATTTAATTGTCTAGGATACTTTTTAACGCCATAAGTCGAACAAAATTAACCAATCCTTTGAAATTTGGTGGGGGCATAGATTTTATGACGTAACTGTTTTCTGTGAAAATGGCGAAATAGGTTTATGCCACGCCAGTTTTTATACACAGTCGCCGTCTGTCCTTCCGCTCGGCCTTTAGCACGATAACTTGAGCAAAAATCGACATATCTTTAATGACTTAGTTCACGTGCTTACTTGAACTCACTGTATCTTGGTATGAAAAATGAACGAAATCCGACTATGACCACGCCCACTTTTTCGATATTGAAAATTACGAAAAATGAAAAAAATGCCATAATTCTATACCAATACGAAAAAAAGGGATGAAACATGGTAAGGTAATTGGATTGTTTTATTGACGCGAAATATAACTTTAGAAAAAACTTTATAAAATGGTTGTAACACCTACATATTAAGTAGAAGAAAAATGAAAAAGTTCTGCAGGGCGAAATAAAAAACCTTTAAAATCTTGGCAGATATTACATATATAAATAAATTAGCGGTATCCAACCGTGTGATGTTCTGGGTCACCCTGGTTCACATTTTGGTCGATATCTGGAAAACGCCTTCACATATACAACTACCACCACTCCCTTTTAATACTCTCATTAATACCTTTAATTTGATACCCATATCGTACAAACTCATTCTAGAGTCACCCCTGGTCCACTTTTATGGCGATATCTCGAAAAGGCGTCCACCTATAGAACAAAGCTCCACGCCCTTTTAAAATACTCATTAACACCTTTTATTGATACCCATAATGTACAAACATATTCTAAAGTCACCCCTGGCCCACCTTATGGCGATATCTCGAAACGGCGTCCACTTATGGAACTAAGGATTACTCCCTTTTAAAATACTCATTAACACCTTCATTTAATACCCATATCGTAAAACGCATTCTAGAGTCACCCCTGTCCACCTTTATGGCGATATCACTAAATGGCGTCCATCCATAGAACTATGGCCTACTCTCTCTTAAAATACTCTTTAATACCTTCCATTTGATATAGATGTCATACAAACACATTCCAGGGTTCCCTCGGTTCATTTTCCTACATGGTGATTTTCCTTATTTTGTCTCCATAGCTCTCAACTGAGTATGTAATGTTCGGTTACACCCCGAACTTAATCTTCCTTACATGTTTTTTGTTTTTTTGAGTAACTACATATATACAATAGAATAAATAAATATGATTTTTTTAAATTAGATTGTAAGCCTGCTAAGTGTCATATATAAAATTGGTTAAAGCATGCAGAAAACTGTTTAGTTTTTCATTGAAATCCTAAGAAGTAAACTCAGCATAGAGTTTATTAAATTTTTTAATAGCCACTATATGATGTTATAGCTTTGTCTGGTTTATGTTGTATCTGCTCTACTAAATTGCATCAAAAATAATTTTTAAGAGAAGAATGGTACTTAGCCGGTTCACACTCTAGGCCGGCTTCGGCCGAAAGAACAGCCTGAGTTTTAGCGAAGCCGAACATTTTTCCATGATTTTATTTTGAGCTTCAACAGCGATTGAGACTCATTTATGTATAAAGGTAGTTTTTTGACAAAATTTTTGTTTCTACCGATTCCACACCACTTTATGAAATCATCTAACTGCTGTGAGAGTTAGGAAATTGAAGAATATTTTTTTTATTTTTATTTTATTTTCATATAAGTAAATTTTTTTAGACCATTTTGAGTAGTAAAAGTTTTTAAAATATGTATTTTTGTGCTCTATAATAACCACCAAATTAAGAGGTACTATGCAATCAGGTGATTAAATTTTGAAATATCTGCCCCAAATGTGGGAGCACAACTCTTATAGCGTTTTCTTTTCTGACAATAATGACCCCTGCTTTTTCTTCTCAGATCTCTTGTAGATTTGTGTGCTTCTTTCCCAAACTATTTCTTACTGAATTAGAAAAGGAGGACCGTTACTTATAAATTCAGTCTTTTTGCAGAGTTCTAGGTGACCTAGTTCTAAAGATAGAATTCAAGAGTGTAAGATGAGGGCAACATTATTACCAGAATACAAAACTCCATTAGAAACAGGATTTGGTAAAGCGTAGTGCTGCTCTCTATTAAGAACTCATAACTTTTTGTAGCGGATACGTGAAGCCGAAATTTTCTTCAAAAAAATGAGTTATTTTAAATTAACGTAAGTCATCGACTTTGGCTTCAGTAATCGGCCGAAACTTTTGTTCGACTCCGGCTTCGTTTTTTTCTCTGCTGCTCCGACAAATGATCTATGTTCCAAAAAAATAGCGTTGTCTCTATTGACTTCCCGGTTTTGTACCTGTAGTAACCTGACATTATCACCGACTAAATCCACAACAACTAAACATTCACTCTGATGGTGTAACGCTATAAACTATGGGAAACACAAAACTTGAAAAAAATCGTGTGAACAAGTGCATGCCGTGGTGGTAGTGCTGGCTGACTTTACCTTAGATATACCACGGCTTTGCTTAGTCTGGTATTAGTTGAACCTATTGCTTATTCAGGTAGAAGTTAGACAAGAGTGATGCACATATACTTTTTACTCAACCCGTGCCACAGCTCAGCCCGTTGTCATGGCGTGAGTTTACAAAATCCTTAACCAGCCTTATGTGTATGCCGTTAATGGCCTTCCTTCGACTTAAAATATTGCAACGAGTTATGAGAATCCTCGATTGTTTCCTTTTATCTGTTCGCTCACTGAACTGTCAAATAAATACGCAATTATTTTAAGCGACATAATGATCTTTATTCACCACAATTTAGTATATTCGCGTATTCCACATAAATGGTGTTAAAATCAAATCGTTACTGATTCCTTAGATTGCGTCGCTGATACACCACTCAGATTCTTTGTGAATATTTTCTCCAGGGTCTAGGCTTCGCGAATAGCCTTCCCACAGAGTTGCTTATTTACTTCTCATTTTCTGTGTCTCATAGTCGCTGTGGTTGATTGTCAAACTTGCGAATATTTGCAACAATATATTACCCGCAACATCCTTGTGCACCAGAAAAACGACATGAGGATTTTGGTGGGGCTCTGCACTTTATTGAAAGTAGAGGCCTGTTGTTGTTTGTTGATTGCTTTTATTGAAGTTTTGAATATGCATCAATATTGAGTTAAATCGATGGTGTTTGATCTCTGTGTGCATACAACCAGCGCTCGTTATAGGCTAGACAAAGCTTTAGGACAAAGCCGGCCCACACAAACTACTAAAACAATTGCATAAGCGTGTGTAAAAAATGAGTGACAACGCCCGACAGTGTGCTAAAAGAAAATGTGGACTGGTGAAGTTCGAAATTTAAAAGGACTCTGGTTATTTGATTTCAAGCTAATCCTAACAATACTTACTTATATTCATATTCAGGAACGCGGAGGTCAAGCTAGCCAGATAAAACTTTTTATAAAGAAGGTATGGTGTTTCTTCAATGCAAAAATACTTAAAAAAATCACTTTTTCATTAAGAAAGAACTATAAAACAAAGTAAATGTAAAGATAGAAATATATATTTTCAAAACATAAAGTTATTCAATAAAAAAAAATGTATAAAAATTAATAAAAACTAAGTATAAAAAGTTACTTATTTAAATTGTCAATATTTATTAATAACTAATTAATTATTAATATTTAAATCGTCAATATTAATATGTATGTTCAAAGGAACTTAATAATACTAACTAAAAACGTATTAAAAGTCACTTTAACCTTGCAGCATATTGTTTTTATTGTGCCTAAAAAGTAGCACGGACTTTTCCTTTTGCATTCACTGTTGATTTTTAGTGAGTGACAAGCGAAAGCAAACGATCGCGATCGCACATCGTTAGTGTCTGTGTGAAAATACGAACTCAAATTGCACAATGTGTAACTTTTGGCCGGCTCTGCTTTAGGATAACATCATTCAACAAATTATGACCACACATTCGAGTTGTTTTTGTGTGTGTGTGTATGTGTGTGAAAACGGTAATTGTGATACGCGTGAGGTGTTGATTTGCGCTAATAAAATCACCCAAAGGCAATATAGTAAAAAACGAGCACATAAAGTATAAAGCTAAGTTCAAAATCTTGATGAATTCGATATCAGAAAAATATAAAATTTCAACAATCTATACAGTAGTAAAAACCCAAAATTATACCAAAATGCGCATGAGGTGAAGAAAGCAATAGCAACAGTGGGGCAATTGAAAGTACACAAAAAAAAAGAGGAGAATGCAGTAATAAAACGATAAGAAAGTAGTAAATGCTACTCAATAAAAATCTAAAATAATAGTAGCAAGATACATGAAGCAACAGCAGCAGACAACTGACAAAATGATGCTGCAACAATGAATGACCAAAGCAAGAGCTCTTCTTCGGCAGCTTGCAACAAATGCAGGAAAAGTGCGATGCAACATATTTTCCCACAACAAAAATTGCAATGGTCACAATTTTCAGCTTAGCTTGCTGCGGTGTTTAATACTTATTTATATCACAGCACCACAATTCCAGCCACCCACTCACTTCATCATTTTTTGCTTCTCTCACTCGCTAGGCCGCATGCGCGCATCCCTGTACCATTATTTTTCTGCGCTAAATTAATTGTTTGCAATAAAAATCTCCCACAGCGTTTCAGAATTACATTGCTACAATAATAAAAATCATAAAATGCAATCGGTACAGTTTTTTGGCGGCATGAAGATGTGGCACAATCAAATTTTATATATTTTCTCTGCTGTTGAAAGCTTAAATTGCATACATATTATGAGTGCTGCTTTAGAAATGCTGGCATAGAAACAATCACTTGTTGTTATTGTATTTGAAAGGGATTTTTTATTGATTTTATGTAAGCTTGACAACAACACCAAAAAAAAGATCAACATTACTTGACCTATAATCGTAAAAATAATATGCGTTCGTATATAGAAAACATCAATTGCAGCTGGCGATAAATTATTTCACTAAATGGCAGCGGGAGATTTGTTGCCGAAATAGGAATTTGTAATAGCAAAATTTTGATTTGGAAAACACCATAGTGAAATTTGAACGTAACGGAAAGCATCGACAACGTACTCGAATTTGGGGCAGCAATGTTGAAGGTTCGGCGGCCACCGTGGTGTGATGGTAGCGTGCTCCGCCTACTACACCAAATTCCCTAGGTTGACATCCCGGGCAAAGCAACATCAAAATTTTAGAAATAAGGTTTTCAATTAGAAGAAATTTTTCTAAGCGGGGTCGCCCCTCGGCAGTGTTTGGCAAGCGCTCTGCGTGTATTTCTGCCACGAAAAGCTCTCAACGAAAACTCATCTGGCTTGCAGATACCGTTCAGAGTCGGCATAAAACATGTAGGTCCCGTCCGGCCAATTTGTAGGGAAAATCAAGAGGAGCACGACGCAAATGGAAGAGAAGCTCGGCCTAAAATCTCTTCGGAGGTTATCGCGCCTTACATTACTTTTATTTAATGTTGAAGCTTTATTTATACTTAATTGGCATTGCTTCCGATTTCAAAAAAAATAAAGAACTGAATGCAGATATATTATACCCAGCGTATACTTGTACATTAGGGTATTATAACTTTGATTGGATAACAGTTTTAAATAAAGCATAAAAGAGGGAGATCGATATGACTTCTTCATATCAAAATTATCAACATCGAAAAAGATTTTGATTGAGACATTTGCGTCTGTCCGTTCGCTAACACGATAACTTGAGCAAATATTGTGATATATAAGCGAAACTTGTTATACTGGCTTATCTAGATTCAGAATTTAAAATAGCCGGAATCGAACTAGAACCATGCCCTCATTTTCGATACTAAAAATTTCGATTATTTATTTATAACAATTATGAGAATTTACCCCAAAATGTTTTTGCATTTCCAGATTTTATGCTCATTTTAGGACAAAATAAAATAAAAATAAGTTCGTTCCAAAATATAACATTACATTTTTTATTGTGTTTTATGCTATTTTAAATTAGTATATCTT
>JARSSU010026811.1:0-54097 GCA_029619165.1 Eurosta solidaginis | reverse complement strand
TGTCCGTCTGTCCGTCTGTTTGTATGCAAACTAGTCCCTCAATTTTTGAGATATCTTGATAAAATTTGGTGAGCGGGTGTATTTGGGTGTCCGATTAGACATTTGTCGGAACCGACCGGATCGGACCACTATAGCATATATCCTCCATACAACCGATTTTTCAGAAAAGAGGATTTTTGTAATATCTTACCCAATTTAACAGATTGAAGCTTCAAACTTCACCATATACTTTCGTATATTGCACATATTGTTGCCTGAAAAAATTGATGAGATCGGTCGTATATATAGTATATATCCCCCACAACCGATTGTTCAGATAAGGAACTTTTCGTAATTACTGCCCTATTTTAAGAGCTAGAGGCTTCAAATTTCAACGAATGCTTACGTATATAGCATATATTGTTGTCTGAAAAATCATAAAGATCGGTGGTATATATAGTATATATATAGTAGTATATATATATATATTTTCGCAAATTTTAGCCCCATTTTAACAGCTAGAAGCTTCAAATTTCACCGAATACTTACGTATATAGCATATATTGTTGTCTGAAAAAATCATAGAGACTGGTGGTATATATAGTATATATCTCATACAACCGATTGTTCAGATAAGAAACTTTGCGCAATTTCTTCCCCATTTTAACAGCTAGAAGCTTCAAATTTCACCAATGCTTACGTGTATAGCATATATTGTTGTCTGAAAAAATCATAGAGATCGGTGGTATATATAGTATATATCTCATATAACCGATTGTTCAGATAAGAAACTTTGCGCAATTTCTGCCCCATTTTAACAGCTAGAAGCTTCAAATTTCACCAAATGCTTACGTATATAGCATATATTGTTGTCTGAAAAAATCATAGAGATCGGTGGTATATATATTATATACCCCATATAAACTGTCATTTTTGCCCCTTTTTTACGGCTAGAAGCTTCAAAATTCATCAAATTTCATCAAATAGTTACGTTTACGTCATATATTTTTGAAATACGTGATTCGTAGTCATAGTTTTTACATGCAGGTCACAAAAAACGTGAAGCTTTGCATCCTCTCACAAAGTACCTACCTATTTTTATACCTTTCATGAAAATGAAATTGTATATTAATTTCGTCACGAATCCCAAAATTGTAAGTCCGTAAAGGAAAATAGATAGCGTCAGCAATAAGTATACCGAAATGATCAGGATGAAGAGCTGAGTTATTAAGCCATGTCCGTCTGTCCGTTTGTCTATTTGTATGCAATCTAGTCCCTAAATTTTTGAGATATCTTGATAAAATTTGATGAGCGGGTATATGTATATAGGCGTCCGATTAGACATTTGTTCCATTGTTCAAATAAGAGGATTGTACTCCTCATTTTAGCTCTTCAAATTTCACCGGATACGGACATATATTACGTGCAAAGGTGTATGAAAAAATCGCCAAGCTCGGTCGAATATATAATATTTTTAGAATACAAGCCATTGTTCAGATAATAATGTTTTCGTCATTTCTTCATTTTAGTAGCTACAATTTTGAAGAGATGTTAACGTATATATTTACGCAGTTGTTGATCTATTTTAAGAATTGGGCTACATACAACCGATTCTTCAAAGCAAAATAATTTGTGTTATACATGCAATTTTGAATACAAAAGAATTTGCTTATAGTATAATTATCAGCACTAAAGGAGAACATATTTTTAACGCCTACAAAATGTTTGTCCTCTCTATTTAATCTTTCTAATGGCCTTGAGTAAAATACGTTGAAACTTATTTTTATCAATTTAAAACGCTTTTCTTCGAAGCTAAATCAATTTTCCTACCTGCTTTTAAAGGGGTAAAATGTTCAACTAAATCTAACGCTGCTTGCGACATTTATTTGCTGCTACGTCTGCGGTTATGTAGAAACGTACCTGTTTTTGGTGGTGCTATTGTGCGCTGTAACCATACATTTACGTATATACACGCTTCCTTCAAAACTACTACGTTTTTTATTGTCAGTAAATATCTAGAGTGCATATTATTTCTACCTAACTCCTTCATTCTTAGATATCTTCTTAAAACATTTCTTCAGTAATTATTGCGGCTTCAAATACATCGTACGTGTTCTCAAAATATAAAATATTTAGATAAATTACAATTATTTTACTTGCAAAGGAAATACGCGTGTTTTTTTCAAAACAGTTATTTTAAATTTGTAAAGTATTAATATCAAATTCGATGTGCTTTTTAACGAGTTAAACCAATCAATTACATAATTTTTGTGTTATTTAAAAAAATTATCAGTTTTATTTTGTTCATTAAATTATTAAAGTGTGTGTAAACTTTTGTTACTAAATTCTTGATGTGTTTTTCCTAAACAATCATATAATTCTGAGTGTCGTTTTTTAAACTTTCACTCGTGAAAATCACCCAAAAAATATTTAAAGTGCGTTTTTATATAATTCTGAGTGCATATATAAACTTTCGCCCGTGAAATATTTAATATATATATAATAGTCTTCTACTATACAAATTATTTTTGAAAATCACCCATAAAATATTTAAAGTGTGTTTTCAAATAATTCTGAGTGTTTATATAAACTTTCGCCCGTGAAATATATAATATATATATAATAGTCTTCTACTATACAAATTATTTTTGAAAATCACCCATAAAATATTTAAAGTGTGTTTTTAAATAATTCTGAGTGTTTATATAAACTTTCGCCCCTGAAATATATAATATATATATAATAGTCTTCTATTATACAAATTATTTTTGAAAAGCACCCATAAAATATTTAAAGTGTATTTTTATATTATTCTGAGTGCATATATAAAGCTTTCGCCCGTGAAATATATAATATATATATATAATAGTCTTCTATACAAATTAGTCTTTGAAAACATAAATATTTAAAGTGCATTTTTATATTATTCTGAGTGCTTATATAAACTTTCGCCCCTGAAATATATAATATATATATAATAGTCTTCTATTATACAAATTATTTTTGAAAATCACCCATAAAATATTTAAAGTGTGTTTTTATATAATTCTGAGTGCATATATAAACTTTCGCCCGTGAAATATTAATATATATATAATAGTCTTCTATATACAAATTATTTTTGAAAATCACCCATAAAATATTTAAAGTGTGTTTTTAAATAATTCTGAGTGTATATATAAACTTTCGCCCGTGAAATATTTAATATATATATAATAGTCTTCTACTATACAAATTATTTTTGAAAATCACCCATAAAATATTTAAAGTGTGTTTTTATATAATTCTGAGTGGTTGTATAAACTTTCGCCCCTGAAATATATAATATATATATAATAGTCTTCTATTACACAAATTATTTTAGAAAATCACCCATAAAATATTTAAAGTGTGTTTTTATATAATTCTGAGTGCTTGTATAAACTTTCGCCCCTGAAATATATAATATATTATAAAATAGTCTTCTATTATACAAATTATTTTTGAAAATCAACCATAAATTATTAAAAACCTGTTTTGCTTAACCTTTTTTTAATTGGCGGGTTATGGAATGTGTGTTATTTAGTTTATTATTTAAATTTGCTTAACTTTTCGAGTGCTTTTTCAAAAGTAATAGGTAGCTTTCGTTAATTCAATATTTTTCGTTTCGAACAATTATTATTTCAAGTGTTTCTTACGACTTTTAACTATTGTTTATAAAATATTTTAAGAGTTTTTGAAAACTTACTTTATTAAACACTTCCAATATTTTTCAACTTTTTTTAAATTTATTCGTTCAAAATATTTGAGTCTTTATACCAAGCCCATAAAACATTTTAACGTGGTTACGAACGACGAAATAACAATGCCGCGCTTGTCAGCCCGATCTCAAGAGCAGCGTCGCAGAGTTGCTAGAAATCGTAGTCGCAGACATTACGAAAGCAACTTAGCACAAAACCGAGCAATTAGCGCTAATTTAATGTCATGCCTAAGGTCATCAAATTCCCAGTTTCGTGAGAGAGAAAGGGAAAATGACGCAAGCTTACATAATGTAAGACGACGATCGCGGAGACGTGACTTTAGAGACGCGGAACGGATTCGTGACCGAGAGGCCCGAGCCGCACGAAGGGAAAGCTCGTTACTAAGAGAGGAAGAGCAAGCCCGAAACACTTTAAATCATAGGGCTAGACGGAATATTCCTGTATTGAGGGAGCCGGAACGCGTTCGTGACTCAGTGGCACGAGCAGCACGAAGGGAAACCTCAATTGTAAGAGAGGAAGAACAAGCCCGAAATACTTTGGATCATAGGGTTAGACGAAATATACCTGAATTGAGGGAGCCGGAGCGCGTTCGTGACTCAGTGGCACGAGCAGCGCGAAGGGAAACCTCAATTGTAAGAGAGGAAGAACAAGCCCGAAATACTTTGGATCATAGGGTTAGACGAAATATACCTGAATTGAGGGAGCCGGAGCGCGTTCGTGACTCAGTGGCACGAGCAGCACGAAGGGAAACCTCAATTGTAAGAGAGGAAGAACAAGCCCGAAATACTTTGGATCATAGGGTTAGACGAAATATTCCTGAATTGAGGGAGCCGGAACGCGTTCGTGACTCAGTGGCACGAGCAGCACGAAGGGAAACCTCAATTGTAAGAGAGGAAGAACAAGCCCGAAATACTTTGGAGCATAGGGTTAGACGAAATATTCCTGAATTGAGGGAGCCGGAACGCGTTCGTGACTCAGTGGCACGAGCAGCACGAAGGGAAACCTCAATTGTAAGAGAGGAAGAACAAGCCCGAAACACTTTGGAGCATAGGGTTAGAGAGGAAGAACAATCCCGTAATACCGAAAATCATAGATTAAGACGGAATGTTCCAGAACTCAGGGGGAGGAACGGGTTCGTGATTCAGTCGCCCGAGCAACACGACGACGAAATCCTATAGTAAGAGAAGAAGAGCAAGCGAGAAACACCAATGCCCATAGGTGTAGAAGGAATGTTCACGAATTGAGGCAGGGTGAACAAATTCGTGATAGGCTCTCGAGAACTCAACGAAGATCAAATCCAATCACAAGACGTCGTGAGCAACTGATAAATACATCGCAAAGGCGAATATCTCGACAACAAACTCGAATGTCCCTGGAAAGTAACAGACACAGCGCACGCGAACATGTCCAGCTTCATAGGTCTAATGAAGAAAACCGAAGAAGAGGAAACGAGAGACAGCGTTCAAGAACATCAGCATATCGAGATAACCTCTTGCCTGATGCAACAGAAGAAGGGCATAACAATCAAATTCGGTCACGGCACTTAACACACTATGAGCAATATGAGTTAAATATAAAAGAAGGACCGACTATTGTATGTGTATGCTGTGGGGGGACATGGTTTTCGCACCAAATCAAGAAACTGAACAAATCTTCTCTTTCAAATAAATATCCACAACTCCAGCTCAACAAAATATTTTTTTTAGAAAATGAATTTCCAAGCATAGCGGGAAAATTCACATTTTGTTCAACGTGCTATCGTCAGGTTATGACAGGCAAAATTCCAAACATTTGTTTGGCTAATGGCCTCCAATTTCCAGACATACCTGATGTTTTGAAGAATCTGACATGCCTAGAAGAACGGCTTATATCTCCAAGAATTCCTTTTATGAGAATAGTATCTCTCGGGTACGAGCGTCAATGTGCTGTTAGAGGAGCGGTTGTAAATGTTCCTATTTCCGTAGTTCAGACAGTTACCACTCTTCCTCGAAGATTTGAGGATGCACAAGTGATCCAAGTACACTTAAAACGTCGTTTGGAGTATAACCATAGCTTTATAGTAGAAACTATAAGGCCAGCAAGAGTAATAGCAGCACTTCAGTGGCTCATGGATACAGATCTGTATCGTTTCCATAATATTCAATTGTCCGAAAGATGGTTAGCAGACTATAGGAACAACGAAACCGTTCAATTTCTAGCAGATCCAAACGATGAGAATATCGTAAGAGCATTACAGAGTTCTCTACACAATATTGAAATTGAGGCTAGTGTAGAAGATGAAATAAATCCCGGAGGACAAGAAACTCTTTTGGACAACGAGCCCATTGAAAACCTTCCACTGGAACGAGTGGAAATAGCTCCTGGTGAAGGGCGAACTCCCATCGACATTACACGAGACGATGATGCGGAGGAGTTATCTTTTCCAACAATATTTTGTGGCAAGAAAAGAACAACTGATCTAACATATAGCAAAATAGCGCGATCAGAAGTACGAAGATATGATCGACGCTGTGCGCGTGTTGATAACTTGCTATGGAAGTATAAATATTACGAATTACATCGCATTAAAGAAGCGATTTCTATTTGTTTAAGAAAAAAGTCCGGAGCCTGCCTTATTACGGCAGCAAACATGGTAGACTCAAATTTTGTAACCAACTTAGTCCAACATGATGAAGGATATCATATTTTAAAAGGACTTAGATCATCACCTGCTCACTGGGAATCAGAGAAAAAAAAGGTGTTAGCAATGATTCGTCAGTTTGGTTTGCCTACATTATTTATTACTTTATCGGCTGCAGAGACCAAATGGCCAGAACTTTTGGTTATTCTATCCAAACTTGTGGACAAGAAAGATCTTTCAGAAGATGAAGCTGCACAACTTTCTAATTCGGAAAAAGCTCGCCTGATAAGAACAGATCCTGTCACATGTTCTAGATATTTTGATTACCGATTCAGACAGATGGTAAAGTTGTTGAAATCTAAAATTTTCGAGCCACATGTGCTCACTCATTTTTACTGGAGAATTGAGTTCCAACACAGAGGCTCACCTCACTGTCATGGAATGTATTGGTTGAGCGATGCACCTACATTAGAGATAGATGGAACTATAAATGTTGGACCCCATTATTGAATTTGTGGATCGCTTTATTTCAACGGATGGATACAATCCAGACGTGCAACAATATGTCGAATATCAAAAACACAGACATGGTCGCGCTTGCTTAAGAGACATAAGAGGTCAGCAAGTCTGTCGCTTCAACATGCCTTATCCACCTATGCCTAGGACTGAAATTTTATTTCCCCTAGATGAAAATGAACTAAATGAAGAGCATGTGGCTTTGTTTAAAAAAATTAAAAAATTTTTAAACCTACATAATGAAGCCGACACCTTAAACAATTTTGAGGAGTTTTTAGTACATCCCGAAATTTCGACAACCTACGAGAACTACAAATTGGCTCTTCGGTCAAACTTGAAAAAGCCTCAAATATTTCTCCGAAGGAAATTTTCTGATCGACTGCTGAATGCATATAACAGTGATATTTTACGTTTGCATAGAGCAAATATGGACATTCAGTTTATACTTGATGCTTTTGCCTGCTGCAGCTATATCATAAATTATATAAATAAATCGAATAGGGGGGTTTCTCAGCTATTGCGGCAAGCCATGGAAGAAATAAATGAGGGAAATTATACAGTTAAGCAGAAATTACAACACATTGGTAATAAGTTCGTGAATGGCTCTGAAGTGTCCGCCCAAGAAGCAGCCTATAACATTTTAGGTCTCCATCTTTCAGAAGCCAGTGAAGGTGATATATTCATTAACACGTCTCATCCTGAGAAGAGAGTCCGAATGGTAAGACCGAAAGCAGATTTAGAGAGACTACCAGGCGATTCAACGGATATTTATGTTCCCAACTTACTGGACCATTATATCCAGAGACCAAGACAGCTAGAACAACTATGTCTTGCAGATTTTGCCGCCTCTTTCCGATTTTCGAAGACAAGAAGGGAAACTGCAGCAGAAAATGAGGCCAACGAAGAGTTGGAGCCAGAAGCTGAAACTTCTGAAATAACCGTAGTCCCACTGGAATTAAATGATGGGAGTGGTTTTATCAGGCCGAGAAAGCATCCTCTTGTATTAAGATGGAGGCGTTTTAGTGTTGAGTTTTCTCGATCCGATTATTTTCGAGAAATGGCTATGCTGTTTTATCCATGGCGCAACGAAGTCTCTGATTTAATTGAAGTCGACATTGAAGCAATATGTAACCTCAATAAAGAGATGATAGAGGAGAGTAAGAAAAAGTACGACAAGTTCTCTGAGCATGAACTGGAAACAATTCTAGTGGACTTGAATCAACAAATAGGGCCAGAAAATGCTGCCAACGAAGAAAGTATGACTCCTTTCTTGGATGAGGAATTCAGGGCATTAGCTGTTCCGGAAATCGGAAATAATGTCGACGTATTCCAGAACGACGAGCAAAATATAGACGAAGTTAGACTTTATAAGATTGCCTGTCATCATACAAGAAAATGAACTGTTATCGACCGTACGGTCTTTGAATGCAAAGCAGCGGGAATATTTTTATCATGTGCACCATAATATGAAAATTAAGCGACGATTTTACGAATATGTTGGCGGTGGTGCTGGAGTAGGAAAAAGCCGATTAATTTCCGCTATATATCAGTCACTGACCACCCGAGCAAACACTTTACCTGGAAGTAACCCGGAAACGGTTAAAGTGTTGTTATGTGCTCCTACGGGAAAAGCTGCGTTTGGTATTGGTGGAGTAACATTGCATTCTGTTTTCTCTTTACCCATCAATCAGTCTTCAGCTGAATTATGCTCATTAAGCAACGATACCGTTAATGCAATATATTCAAGTTTGATAGATCTTCAGCTAATAAAAATGGATGAAATATCAATGGTGGGTGCCAAAATGTTTGGATACCTGGATGCTCGTCTAAAGCAAATATTTCGGACTAGCGAGTATTTCGGAGGTATACCGATTATTGTGTTTGTTGACTTAAAACAACTTTCACCAGTAGGCGATAGGTGGATTTTCTCACAAAATCAATCGGATCCATATAGTGCGATTACCGGCACACCTCTTTGGGATTTGTTTCGTTACTTCGAGCTCACAGAAATTATGCGCCAAAGAGAAGACCAAGTATTTGCTATCGCCTTAAACCACTAGTCTGAAGGGAATATGACCTCTGCTGATGTTGATTTAATAAAAACAAGGGAAACAAGACTAGATTCTGTTCCCCACGACTGTATTCACCTCTTCTACTCTAACTCAGATGTTGCAATTTATAATAGTATGAGACTGGCTGAAATTGGCACGGAAGAGCTTACATCTATCGCAAAAGACACTGTAAAAGCCCACTCTATTTCGGAGCAAAGTAAGCGTAACATTTTAGAAGCAGTTCAGAATTTTAAAATATCAGAGACACAAGGAATGTGCTATCGTTTACAGCTAAAAGCATCTGCAAAATACATGGTTACAGTAAATATTAATACTTCAGAAGGCCTGGTTAATGGAGCTGCAGGTCGCTTAATGCAAATTGACCATCAGAGTAACGAACGTACGCCAACTACTCTTTGGATACAGTTTTCAGAGCCAGAAGTGGGTGCGATTGCCCGTTCAAAAAAATCTCATTCTCATGAGTCAAGTTGGACCCCAATTGAGAAGGTGGTACGTACTTTCCAGTATAGAAGAAACGACCAAGTTACTGTAGAAAGGAGACAGTTTCCTTTGGTACCAGCAGAGGCAATCACGATCCATAAAAGTCAAGGAGCAACCTATAGGCAGGTTGTTGTTCATATAAAGAGAGGAATAAGTCGATCTGCCTTATACGTTGCGTGCACTAGAGCGACAAGTGCATCTGGCTTATTTATTATAGGTAATTTCGTTCCACCAAAACCGTTTACAGCCAACGAACCGGTTCAAAAGCAACTAAGTGTACTTCGTTCAGAAAAAAAAATAGCTACCCACTTCAAGTTTGCTATTCAGCGACCAACTGACAGCCTTCTTTTATATTATCAAAATATAAGAAGCTTGGGAAAGAATATCGATGAAATAAGAGCAGACCAACTTATTTGTTCCGTGGATATTCTTTGTTTCGTAGAGTCCTGGGCTTTGCCAGGAGAAGATATACAAATCGAAGGCTTTGATATAGTTGCTAGGATTGATGGAGTTGGCTCAACTGTACAAAGTCGTCCTCGAAACGGAATTATAATTTATTGTAAGCCTGACCTCGCTCGCAGTTTTACAGTAAATTCCAGAAAACTCCAGTATGTAGCTGCAAAAGTTTATCAGTTTTTGGCGATATCAAAGGCAAATATAGCTATTGCGTTGGTATACCGAAATCCGTCATTCTCATTGCCGACATTTAGAAGAATGCTGGAAGAGGATACTAAGGAGCTCTTCAATGAAAATTTAGAAAAAAATGTTCTTGTAGGAGACTTTAACATTTGTCGAAATTCGTCAAACGATATACTTGGGAGGAAATTGGAGCAGCTGGGACTGCATTCACTTTTGGAAAATCTTGCCACTACGAAGCAACAAACTGCTATTGATTGGTTACTGACCAGTTTATCTCCGGACAGTGTAAAGGCGATAACTTATGAAACGCCATACAGTGACCATGATGGAATATTTTTATGTGCTCCTGGCTGTTGTTAATACAATTTTAATCATTATTACAGAATGACAGACCCATCGAAATTATCAGAACAATGAGGTTAGTCGATTAAGCCATGGCTGTCTTACAGCCAGGTTTAACGCAATTTAGTTTTTCTCCCTTTCAACTAATTGTTCAAATAAAATTTTTTTCCTTAAGTTTTTTTAGCTTTGTCAATATAGTTTAGTTTATATTTATCTTAAAAATTACTTAGGTATGTACATCTGTTTACTATATATTTCATATCTTATTAAGCCGATTATTTGGATTATTTGGATATTACGAATGGGATAAAATTATTGTTCAGCCCCATTCATGAAAGGTATGAAGTCTTCGGCACAGCCGAAGACAGTACCGTCCTTACTTGTTTTGTTTTGGTTTTCTTTCCTTTAAAGTCAAGGAACTGGTGATTTGGGTTTTTTCTTATATTGCAGCTTTGTCGCTGACCAAACGTTTATTTGTTTGTGCAAATCTTACCCTGAATATGCTTTTTAATATATGTATTTAAGTAATAAGTAAGTAAAGTAAAGTGCGTTGGAAATGATTATTATTTTTCCTTTTTCTTGTGCCTACTGCTTATTTAGTTTACACAATCCTGCCTTTGCTTGACTTATGGATATGTTAAGAGACGCAAGCAGAGGGGGTATTGCGGGATAAATTTGCAAGTGAAAACTTGAATGTTAATTTGTTTTTGTTTTATGGAGATTAAGTTGCGCTTAGCAACAAGAAAAATAAGCAGTAGATGGGGGTGGTATTTTGTCCTTTATTATGGATCTATATGTGTATGATTTGTATATGGGCTCAATAGTTTATTTTACCGTATGTTTAGATATAATGTTGATCAAAATATGTATATTATGATCTTTTTGGGTGCAAACAACGGGACGATAAATTTATATTTGTATATGTAATATAGAAGTATGTGATATGTATATATGATATAATACAAATCCTACTTTTTGCCGCAATTAATTTTTTATACTTATATATATATATTGTTTTGGTTAAGCAATCCTGCTTCGAGCTCTTTTTGAAAGGCGATGGGGTATTGCGGGATAATATTGGCAAGTATATACTTGCAATTATAGCGGTCTTTTAGATTTGCTATTGTGCTAGCACAAGAAAATTAGCATTAGCCTGTAGTGTATATTATTTCGTTTTGAGAATTTTTCTTTTTTCTTTTCTTTTTTCCACTAAGGCAATTCTATAACTGTTTAGATACAACTTACCGCAATATATTAGGGGGTTAGAGTGGGTACCTGTGTTGTTGGTATTAGGTTTTAAGTAAGTTTTAGTGTATGAATTTTTGTTGTGTTATAAATACACGCCCGGAATTATATTTAACCCTCAATTTAATTTTTTAAACGTTTAATAACAATTTTTAAAATATTGTGTTTTGCGGATTTTTAATAAATTTTTTTTTCACCCTAATGTGTTCTCACTTTTACAGTAAAATGTATATATTTTTTCATTTCACTTAGTTAGGTATGTTTTATTCTATATTTTTGCAGTTTTCGCGCCCGTTCTGTTTTGTTTTATTTTATGTGATTTTCCACGTATATTTTGTTTTTGTAATTATTTTGCACCGCGCCCAATCTTTTGGTTTATTAATTTTTTATGTCCAATCTATGTATTTTATGAATTTTTTTGTTAGTGCACTTAACTATTTTGCACTTGGGCTTTTGTATAATATTTTGTTATTTATTTATTTTTTTTTGTGTGGACTGTATTGTTTTTTTTTGTTTTCACTGTCCATAGGTGCCTTTCTTTACGGCTTGATGGACCTTAGCTAACTTTAGCCCTTTTATCTGCACTATTCACTCCACTGCACTCACCTTCGAACAATCGTAGCGAAAATAAAATGAAAAGAAAAAGGATTTCCAACTTTAAGGAAGGTACAGCAATTATTTATTTAACAACTTGTAGCTGCGATGGCGCGAATCGACCGAGTCGGATGAAAATTATACAAATTGTGATTTTGTTTATATATGAGTGTATATGTGTGGTGTGACAATTTATGTGTGTGAACGTGTTAGTGTTAGTGTGTGGTGTGTTAAGTGGGCGGCAGGGTTGCACCTGCCAGTGTGCCGGTGTTGCCACGCTCGTTTAGCCATGATGATTTTGATATATGGAAGTCTATATCTATCTCGATTCCTTTATACCTGTACAACCAACCGTTATCCAATCAAAGTTAATATACTCTGTAAGCTCTGCTCAACTGAGTATAAAAATCAAATACCTCAACATGCTCCAAGTAAATTACTTGACCTTTGCATAGATTATGCCGACATTTTCGCTCTTGACACGGACAAAATGACTTTAAATAACTTCTACGAGCAAAAATTAAGATTGACAGACAACGAACCGGTATATGTTAAAAACTATAGATTGCCATACTCTCAACGCGAAGAAATAAATCGCCAAGTAAATAAATTGTTAGACAACGATTTGATTGAACCCAGTTATTCGAATTACAATAGTCCTTTGATTGTAGTCCCAAAGAAAGATACTAATGGTCAAAAAGCATATCGTATGTGCGTAGATTTTCGCGCAGTAAACAAAAAACTCATTGCTGATAAATTTCCCACTAGCTAGAGTTGACGATATTTTAGACAATCTCGGTAGAGCAAAGTATTTTTCCACATTAGATCTTTTTTCAGGATTTCATCAAATCCCCTTGCATCCTGACTCACGTGACATTACGTCTTTCAGCACTGACCGTGGCGCATTTAGATGGAAAGTGCTTCCATTCGGTTTAAATATAGCACCAAATTCATTCTCACGAATGATGACAATAGCTTTTTCGGGTATACCACCCAACGTCGCATTTTTGTACGTCGACGATATTATCGTCATAGGTTGTAGTGAAGCACACCATATTAAAAATCTTTCAAAAGTTTTCGATACTTGTAGGTCTTTCAATCTCAAACTTAACCCAAATAAATGCAACTTTTTACGACCAGAAGTTACATTTTTAGGTCACAAATGTTCAGCCAAAGGTTTGTTGCCAGACGACTCTAAAATAAACGCAATTAAAAAGTATACAAAACCGACTGATAAAGACGCGGTACGACGATTCGTCGCGTTTGCAAACTATTACAGACGGTTTATACCTAATTTTGCGTCTCTGGCAGCGCCTCTGAAATCGATTAAGCAGAAAAAGAGTTGAATTTGTATGGGATGTTGAGTGCGAAAGAGCATTTTTATCTTTGAAAGCAGCGTTACTTTCACCAAAATTACTTCAATATCCAGATTTTACTAAACAATTCATTATTACAGTTGATGCTTCCACAACTGGATGTGGCGCTATTTTGAGTCAAGAACAACAAGGTAGTGATTTACCAATTTGTTTCGCTTCTAAAGCATTTAATAAAGCCGAACAGAAAAAACCCATTATAGAATTAGAGCTTTTAGCTATTTACTTTGCAATCAAGCAATTTCGACCATACGTTTATGGCACCCATTTCATTGTAAAATCAGACCATAGACCTCTAGTATACTTATTCAATATGAAAGACCCATCTTCAAAACTTTCAAGAATAAGACTGGAACTATCTGAATATAACTTTACTATTGTATATATAAAAGGTAAATCAAACGTTTGTGCTGATGCACTATCGCGTATAACAATCGATGAGATTAAAGAAGCTAACAAACAAATTTTGGCAGTACAGACAAGAGCCATGACAAAAAGGCAAACGACAAAAATTTACATAGGAAAACAGACAAAAACGACGAAAAACAAATTACTTTACATGTCTACGACAAATTTTCATTTAATTTTTCGAAAAAAGTTCCACGAATAAGATCTGCAATTACGTACGATAAAAATAATAAAACAACAAATTTAAGAATTTTTGCGCATATTAAACATAAGAAACTCGAGTTACTTAGTTTTGAGCTTGTTAACGAAATAATGACTTTAGAGAAATTACTTTCGAGGCTTGAATCAGAAGCCGGCAAACACAAAATTAAGCAAATTGAATGGCCTAAAAACGATATTTTGTTCGAACATTATACTATTACAAATTTCAAAAATATTGGAAATAAAATTTTAAAATCATTAGAAATTATACTAACAGATCCAGTGGAGACAGTAACAGATGAAGATACAAAATTAAAACTTATGAAAATTTACCATAATGATCCCATTTCTGGTGGACATTGCGGAATGAAAAGACTTTACGCAAAACTGCGAACAAAATTTTATTGGAAGAACATGACTCGTGATATATCGAAATATATCAAAAATTGTAAAGATTGTCTTTTAAACAAGGTTAAACCTAAAACAAAAGAAAAACTTGTTTTAACACCAACTCCTTGTAAACCATTTGATATACTAGTAATTGACACAATAGGACCCCTACCTGAGTCCAAATATGGTAACAAGTTCGCACTTACCATGATTTGCGACATGACTAAATACCTGGTAACAGTCGCTGTGCCAGACAAATCGGCAAAAACAATCGCTTCAGCAATTTTTGAAGGATTCATTTTAACTTACGGCACAATGAATGCCATAAAATCAGATTTAGGTACTGAATTTAAAAATGAATTATTCGAAGAATTAACAAAGCTTTTAAATATTCAACATAATTTTTCAACTGCATACCATCATGAAACTGTTGGCACGATTGAACGTAATCATAGAGTTTTTAATGAATACTTACGTGCATATTTAAAAGATACTTTTTCTGATTGGGATGTTTATTTAAAATACTTTACTTTCCTACACAATACTACGAGTAGCACAGTTTTCGACAATCAATTTTCGCCTTACGAGTTAGTTTTTGGGAAAAAGGCAACTTTGCCTAATGAATTGACAAAAGAAAAATTGACCCAATTTATAACGTCGAAAACTATGCCAAAGAAGTTAAGTTTAGGATGCAGAAAACGCACAAAATGGCACAAAATCTGATTAATAAAAATAAATTACAAAGTAAAAATCTGTACGATAAAACGGCACGACCTTTAATTGTAAAAATCGGAGATAAAGTACTTTTACAAAAAGAACCACATCATAACACGAAAATATTTATCAAGGTCCGTTTATATAACAAAATTAACGAACCTAAGTACTATTTTCGATGAAGTTAAAAACAAAGAAAAAGTGGTACATAAAAACCGCCTAAGTAAAGTAAATTAACATTACTCCAATACTTTTACTTTAAATTTGATTGAAAAACAAATCCAAAATTTTCTACTAGCATTTAAGCAGCCACGAAGGCTTAAAAACTGTTAAAACAAAAACAAAAAGAGAAAATAACACAAATTTTGTATATTCAAAAAAAAACTTTTTTTATAAAATTGTCCGTAACACAAAAATACATACTTAATATGTAATACAAAATGTAAAACTTTAAATTGAATATGTAAAGCACAAATATTTACAAAAAAAAACATTCAACATATTTTGTCGTAAATTAAAATATTATTAATATTTATACCTTTTATTTAAGTTACAATGAACTATAAAAATGTAACTAAAATTTAACTATTCCGATGTATAAAATTTTTTTCAATTATTAATAAAAATGGTTCCGAACCAACGAATTAAAAAGGGGAGGTACGACCTAATCTAATATATAAAATTCTTCTGTCACGGTTTTAGAGGCTTAACTCCTCCGAAACGGCTGAACCGATTCTCATGAAATTTTGTGAGCATATTGGGTAGGTCTGAGAATCGGCCAACGTCTACCTTTTTTCGCTACGTGCCTAGGGTCTTGAGATCAAAACGTGGACCCGGGTACCACTAGAATGTATTTATAAAATATGGATATCAAATGAAAGCTGTTGATGTGTGCTATAGTACAGGATAATTTTGATACAACTGGGAGGCTAGGGTCTCGAGATATAGCCCAAAACGTGGACCCGGGTACCCCTAGAATATGTTTATATAATATGGATATCAAATGAAAGCTGTTGATGGGTGCTATAGTACAGGATAATTTTGATACCACTGGGAGGCTAGGGTCTCGAGATATAGCCCAAAACGTGGACCCGGGTACCCCTAGCATGTGTTTATACAATATGGATACCAAATGAAAGCTGTTGATGAGTGCTATAGTACAGGATCATTTGCATACAACTGGGAGGCTAGGGTCTCGAGATATAGCCCAAAACGTGGACCCGGGTACCCCTGAAATGTGTTTATACAATATGGATATCAAATGAAAACTGTTGATGAGTGCTATAGTACAGGGTAATTTTCATACAACTGGGAGGCTAGGGTCTCGAGATATAGCCCAAAACGTGGACCCGGGTACCCCTAGCATGTGTTTATACAATATTAATACCAAATGAAAGCTGTTGATGAGTGCTATAGTACAGGATCATTTGCATACAACTGGGAGGCTAGGGTCTCGAGATATAGCCCAAAACGTGGACCCGGGTACCCCTGAAATGTGTTTATACAATATGGATATCAAATGAAAACTGTTGATGAGTGCTATAGTACAGGGTAATTTTCATACAATTGGGAGGCTAGGGTCTCGATATATAGCCCAACACGTGGACCCGAGTACCCCTAGAATGTGTTTATACAATATATATGTCAACTGAAAGCTGTTGATGAGTGCTATAGTACAGGATAATTTTGATACAACTGGGAGGCTAGGGTTTCGAGATATAGCCCAAAACGTGGACCCGGGTACCCCTAGAATGTGTTTATACAATATGGATATCAAATGAAAGCTGTTGATGGGTGCTATAGTACAGGATAATTTTGATACAACTAGGAGGCTGGGGTCTCGAGATATAGCCCAAAACGTGGACCCGGGTACCCCTAGCATGTGTTTATACAATATGTATGTCAAATGAAAGCTGTTGATGAGTGCTATAGCACAGGATAATTTTGATACAACTGGGAGGCTAGGGTCTCGAGATATAGCCCAAAACGTGGACCCGGGTACCCCTAGCATGTGTTTATACAATATGGATACCAAATGAAAGCTGTTGATGAGTGCTATAGTACAGGATCATTTGCATACAACTGGGAGGCTAGGGTCTCGAGATATAGCCCAAAACGTGGACCCGGGTACCCCTGAAATGTGTTTATACAATATGGATATCAAATGAAAACTGTTGATGAGTGCTATAGTACAGGGTAATTTTCATACAACTGGGAGGCTAGGGTCTCGAGATATAGCCCAAAACGTGGACCCGGGTACCCCTAGCATGTGTTTATACAATATGTATGTCAAATGAAAGCTGTTGATGAGTGCTATAGCACAGGATAATTTTGATACAACTGGGAGGCTAGGGTCTCGAGATATAGCCCAAAACGTGGACCCGGATACACCTAGCATATGTTTTTACATTATGGGTATCAAATTGAAGCTGTTGATGTGTGCTATAATAAAGAGTAAAGTTGTACACCGCCGAGTGGCTAGGGTCTCGAGATATAGGCCAAAACATGGATACGGATACCCCTTGAATGTGTGTGTATTATGGATATCGAATGAAAGCTGTTGCTGAGAGCTCTAAAGTTCATTGTGGTATTCGGTTTAGTCGCATCAACCTGGCAAAACTGATAAATATGCATGCGAAGCCGAAATAAAGACAAGAATTAATAATACCCACATACCTATTTACATACGTCCTATTCGATTTGCCTGAAATTTCGTATATAAATTTGCCTATATTAGTACTTACGATGCTTTTTTCCGGGAAGTATACCAGAGACGGACTAGGACTGGGATTAGGACTAGAACTGAGACTGAGACTCGGAGTGGGACTGGGACTGAGACTCGGAATGGGACTGAAACAAAATACATACCACCCTCTGGGACTGGCAAGAAGAGATGAAGAAGAAGGAGAAAAACTTGAGAGAAAAGAAAAGAGAGAAGGAGACTGAGAAAGAGATAGAATGAGACGAAGATGGAGATGAAGCGAAAAAGACGGAGGGAGGAGTGAATCAAAAGATTAGGAAAAAGTGTAGAGGGGTAGGGCAGAGTTAGACGGAAAAAGCTTATTAAAATGTATGCAGATAGGCCAAATTTAGGGCAGAACAACGTCTGCCGGGTCTGCTAGTATAAATATATATGCGTTTGGCCAAAGAAGAATGTGACAAAATTGATCACTTTGTCAATTCTTCTTTTCCCCAAAAAGGATGATGTAACGACAGCCTAAGAGCAATTCACCACATCAACCATACATCAGCTGATGTATGTACTAGTTGACCGAACACGCTCGCACGGGCGAATGCAACCCGGCGTGTGAGTGGCTCGGCCATTATAATTTGGCACTGAAAAACGTAAGGACGACTTTAGGTAAGTTATATTGTAAAAACTGTGAAAGTTAAAGATATTATAAAAATAATAAAACCCGGAGAAATTGGATGGTTAAACATAAAGTTGCTTATTTGTTAATTATTGGATGTGCTTATTGGAAGCCCTCCAAGATCCACATTACGAACTCTACAAAATCGTAAGTAGAGTTCACAACTATTTGCTGAACCTATTACTGTCTAGGTAAGCTCGGAGATTAAACTTTTTGCGGCTGCTAAGATCTTGCGATCGAGTGTGAGTCTCGTAGCGAAATTTTTACAGCTGGACGGCAAGTGTAGTTTTGATCCGCTGGAAAAGAAATTTCATTGTGCCCTCCATCATGAGCGAGGATGATGTCGTTGACACGAACAAACTTCTCAAGGCTTGTTGACGTAGAAATTGGACCCCCATAGGTTTGAGGAGCCTTAGAGTTTTCCAAACCAACTTCCAACACTGGCTGAACACAATCTTTGCGGGAGCTCTGGGGGCGAAACATTAATGTTAAGGAGCTGTCATAAAGTAATCTACTTTTGTTTTTCATTTCACAGCTTTGCATACCTGACTACATTTTTGTAGAAGCTACTGCGGATCAAATAAAGAGGTAGCATTCGGCCTGAGTCAGTTTTCCCGTTTATTATTAACTACTTAGCATACCTGGCAGACGTTGCGAAAATTTTCATTCCTACATTTAAAAAGTGGTCCTCCCTTCTCATCAAAATCACCCTCTTTCTCATATTCTTCTTATTTTTACTTCTCCTTCCTTCTTCTGTCTACCCAGTTCCACTTAGTTCAGGAAATGTAGCAGGGACCGACTGGAACTGGGACTGGGGATTGGACTAGGACTGGGACTGGGAGTGGCACTGAGACTGGAACTGGGCCTGGGACTGGAACTGGGGCTTGGACTTGGGGTGGCACTGGGAAAAAGGGAAGGGAAAGAGATAGAGTTAGACGAAGATAAGACATGGATAGATTGAGCGAAAAAAAGTGAGGGAAAAGACGGGAGGGGAGAAAGAGACACAGAAAAAATAAAGACAGAGGGCAGAGCGGCGGCCACCGTGGTGTGATGGTAGCGTGCTCCGCCTACCACACCGTATGCCCTGGGTTCGCACCCCGGGCAAAGCAACATCAAAATTTTATAAATAAGGTTTTTAAATTAGAAGAAAAATTTTTCTAAGCGGGGTCGCCCCTCGGCAGTGTTTGGCAAGCGCTCCGGGTGTATTTCTGCCATGAAAAGCTCCCAGTGAAAACCCATCTGTCTTGCAGATGCCGTTCGGAGTCGGCTTAAAACATGTAGGTCCCGTCCGGCCAATTTGTAGGGATAATCAAGAGGAGCACGACGCAAATTGGAAGAGAAGCTCGGCCTTAGATCTCTTCGGAGGTTATCGCGCCTTACATTTATTAGAGGGCAGAGTGAACAAAAAGACAAGTAAAAGGGGGAGAGAGGGGAAAGTAGAGTAAGAGGTAAGAACTACTTAAAAGTTATGCAGATAGACCAAAGCTAGGGCAGAGCAACATCTGCCGGGTCTGCTAGTATACTTATATAATTTCTGTACTAACTACTGCACATCTCTTTAAAATAATTTGTTAGATATTATAGCCATTAAACCTCTTCCAAAATTCTATACAATATATTAGGGGTACACATTGGGTCGGGTCGATTTGTTTGGACGAAAGTTAACGGAAATCGCGCCATCGATTTTTCGATAGAATTTGTGCTCAGGAAAAAAAGTTCCACTGCGCATACCCAAAAAAATAATTTTCGAGCCTGGGAAAAAAAATGGCGAAAGGGTCAATTGTTCCATTAAAACGCTCCCCAAAACACAAAAAATATTTTTTTTTCGAAAAACTGTTGTAAAAACGTTGGCGATAACAGTTTTTTGCAAAAAAAAATATTTTTTGGGTTTTGGGGAGTGTTTTGGCCGAAAAATTTACTCTTTTTTCGCAGGTTTGGAAATAATTTTTTTGGGTATGCGCAGTGGAACTTTTTTTCTGAGCCCAAATCCTATCGAAAAATCGATGGCGCGATATCAGTTAATAAATCGACCCAGTCTAGTGCCCATATTCAAATAGCACACGTTTAGAACAAATAGACTCGGACAAATGCCTGGCTACCTCGCGAACCTACTATAAATACTTTAAACGCCCATAGGACACAATCACGCACACACAACCATCCATTTTTATTTAAGAGATACGGTTTAAGTTGCGTGTAATCGAGGAAGCAATCGCGAACACCAACGACGTTTTTTTACTCCACGACATCTACTTTCATTAATTCGTACGTCGAGTAGATATCATTATCTCTGGTTCTCAAAAGAGTAAGTCAGACAAGAACATTTTCATCAACTCCCATGTCATAATATAAGCATTTTGCCGTGCCAATCACACACAACTTATTTTCCGGTAGGGCATCCTAAATACTATGTAAGTTAACTCTTGTTCAACGTGAGAGCTCACATGGAGATTTGTTCCGCTTATCTTTTACTTTGTTTCTTCACACAATGTTGTAGGGAAGTTCATTGGTTTTTAAAGTAAAATAAGGTGCATTTACTTAAAAAAAATATGCATTATGGTATTTACTGTTGAAGATGTTTGCTTAAGATTTAGAAATGTAAAGAAATGAAAATTCAAAGTACATATTGGAAAGGTATAAAATGTAAGCTTTTTGACTGTAGGTTGACTGACCTACAGACATACTACAAAACGTTGTTACTCTTCTTAGGAACATATAAGCACTGGATGTACGGTGTAGGGAGGCACTACGGCTCTGTGCTGCTTAGATCCGATGGACACTCCCAGCAAAACCACTTGCCTAAAGAAGACGAGTAAGGTACAGCGACGGGCTAATATGCTCTTAATAGGACTGCTTTCAAATTAAGTCAAACTTAACCTCTCGCAATCGACTTGCTTAGCATATTTGAAATTAGCTACCATATGAGTAGGTCGAATATAGTTCTACTTTTAGATGTGGAAAACTGTCATCAACTGGATTTTAGGAAACCGTGCGTTGGCAAAAATGTTCGAGCTGAGTCGGGGAAAGGAACAAATTGAAAAACATCAAGAAATTAAACTCAAATTCCACTGCTTTTTTCACCGACGGATCAAAAATATATGGCAAGATGGAACAGCCAAGCAGTAGTTAAGGCTGGGAATGCCTGACCTTACTTTCGTTTGCCTCAAACTAGTTTAAAGATTATATCTTCTGGAATCCAGAATAAAAAGTAATCCTATGCAACTTGGATTTCGAATCATTCGACTTGTAAGGCTTCTTAAGAACCGGAATTGGCAGTCTGTAGGCTATTCGGAATACTGATTTTGAAAAGTTGGGCCACAAGTCAGCAAATAAAACTTTTGGACTGAGGCTATTCTTGCGGAGCAGCGAGAAACTTCTTACCGAAAGTGGATGGCAGGTGCTCTGCCCATCTCACTGGAACCAATGCCAGTACATACTGTGACTTTAGATCGGATGAAAGGGGAGAGGTTGTATCAATCTCAACTTCTGCAAAATCGAGAATCTAGGCTTAGCTTTACTCTCACTAAGGTAGAAGAATATGAAAGAGATTGCGAAGGCGACATCGAAACCGACCTGTTGTTGTTGTTGTTATGCAAATCCGGTATGTTCCGGTAACAAACACCGTTAAGGTACCCGACCATCTCGACAACGATTTAGTATGACCACATAAAGAAACAGGATTCGCCAAGGGTAGGTGAGGTTGACAATTGGGTTGGAAAAGCTCTAAATTGCGCTGGCAAACCATTGAAAGGGTTGCAGTCCACAACCCCTTGAATGAATTTAGTATTTTAGTCGCCTCTTACGACAGGCATACTAGGTGCGGGTATATTCTAAGCCCCTAATCGGCTGGGGGTCGAAACCGACCTCGTATGGCACAGTATTCCTGACTTGGACGACATGAGCTCCAGCAAGAAGAGTGTTTCAGTCCAGACTCCCCTTTGTGCGGAAGACTTTTCAGACAGTGAGGCCTTCCCGGCAAGCACTGCGTGATGAGTCATGTAATTCAAAGCGCTAATGCTTCTGGAATTACGAACATTGCCATGGTAAAGTGGATCTCTCTTGCAAACTTGAACCCTGAAAATATTTATAAATCAGTCAGACTCGTTTTAAGACTTACGGAGAAGATTTGATCTCTCATGAAAAAGCCACATCTACCTTATTTCATATCCAGATCTAAGGCAAGCAATCCATCATCATCATTTTCATTAATTGGTACCTAACCGCCTAAGCAATTTTGATGGTTTCGTTTCCCTGTTTCGCGGCAATTGAGGCTGATTCCGGAGGGCCAAGAGAGATTAAGTACTCCTCCGCCCTCCTTTTGTAGATAAGTGCTGCCTGAAAATACGAGTGCGATTAGAAATATTTTATTGACCGGAGCGTCTTCGTCCATTCACACAACTTGACATGGTCAGCAAAACGGCGACCACCGTGGTGTGATGATAGTGTGCTCCGTCATCCACACCGAAGATTCTGGGTTCATGCCCCCGCACAAAGCAATATTAAAATTTTAGAAACAAGTCTTTTCAATTAGAAGAACATTTTTCTATGCAGGGTCGCCCCTCTGCAATGTTAGGCTATCACTCCGAGTGTATTGCTGCCATGAAAGGCTCTCAGTGTATGCTTTGCAGATGCCGTTCGGAGTCGGCATAAAACAAGTAGGTCCCGTCCCGCCAATTTTTAGGAATAATTAAAAGAAGCACGACGCTAGTTGGAAGAGGAGCTCTACCTAAAATCTTTTCGGAAGTTATCGTGTCTTACACTTATTTCTTTATTAACTATCATTATACCTCCTTCTATACTAGCCCTTGTCATCGTGGACATGGCCATTAATCTACCAGAAAATGCTAACAGTTGTTCTTAATCCATCTTTTATTTTGAAGCTCACCATGAAGGCAAGCTGATAGCTGACTTGCCAACTTAACTTGCTGGAACTTTTGCTCCTAAATAAAAACTTAAACAAAAACTTACGTACATACTGACATAAATGCACTGTGCGTGTGTGTGCACAGCTATATTTATTTAAATGATATCGAAATTGCAAATTTATTTGTGGTTATCAAACTTTGGTTGAAAATTTTCGTTTGCGGTTATTGAAGTTAAAATTTATTTTAATCTATATATATATCTACCAGAAGAATCGGCAGACGTTGTCCTGCCCTAAATTTGCCAATCTGCATACATTTTAATAAGCTTTTTCCGTCTGACTCTGCCCTTCCCGCTCTTCACTTTTTCCTAATACTTTTATTCACTCATCCCTCCGTTTTTTTCGCTTATTCTATGTCCATCTTCGTCTCATTCTTTCTCAACCTCCTTCTCCTTCTCTCTTTTCTCTTCTCTCACTTTCTTCTCATTCTTCTGCATCCCTTATTGCCTGTCCCAGAGGGTGGTATGTATTTTATTCCAGTCCCAGTCCCAATCCCACTCCGAGTCTCAGTCCCAGTCCGTCTCTGGATAATATATTACTCTGTATTAAAGCACTCATCAACAGCTTTCATTTGATATCCATATTGTATAAACACTGTCTAGGCAATTCACTGGCCCACGTTTTAGCCTATATCTCGAGACCCTGGTCATCCAGGGGTATGAAAATTACCCACTACATAACTAAAGACTCTTCTGAATTAAAAAAAATGTCATAGTACCTCTAAATCGCGGGCCCCCTCAGAACCGCCCACCCACTCGGCGTGCCTGGTGATGTGCTCTACTTGATATCATTCGCTATAATATTGTAACGAATGTTAGCAGCACTGAGCGATGCTATCGTCTCTAAGCCGATGCTAACCAGTGACGTGAATGCACATCAATAATTCAATCATTATGTATCTACATAAACGAAATACGACAATAACTGCGTCTACATATATGTACCATGTACGTATACGAGCAGCGGAGCGGCAATGCACAAACACATGCATATATCTTATCTGAGTTGCCACAAGAGAGAGCAATAATTTGTGCACGTAGTTGTGGCTGGTGATTTTGTAGCCGAAACAACTAGTAAGTTCTGGAAATCGAAGAGCCTAGAAGTATGCAGCGTAAACTATAAAAGCGGGGCAAGCGAGTAAGAAGTAATTCAGTTTGAGTTGAGCAATCAATCAGTTATTGATTAAGCACGCGATCTGGCGGCCAATAGTAGAGTTTAATTTGAGTTATCAATCAGTTTGGTTATTAAGCCAACGAGTAGCAAAGTATAAGTGTTATTGTGAAGTACTTTAATAAAGGCCATTTTTCCATTATTCAATATTGGAGTTATTTATTCAACAGTTTAGCGATACGAACTTAGCAGAGGATTGCAAATAAGAGGATTTGCAAGTAAATTCGTTACAATATTTTTTATTGATGAGTAGGTTGTTTAATTAAACACCAAGCAATTACACGGAAGTATATCCGCACCACCTGAAAATATGAGTGCCAATGCGTATACGCAATATTTTATTATTACGTATAAACAAATAAAACAAGTACGAACGGGACTGTCTTCGGCTGGGCCGAAGACTTCATACCTTTCATGAATGGGGCTGAACAATAATCTTATCCCGTTCGTAATCTCCGAATAATGGCATGTATAAGATAAGAAATATATAGTGAACAGATCTACATACCTAAACGATTTTTAAGATAAATATAAAATAAACAAGTAAGGAAGGTTAAGTTCGGGTGTAACCGAACATTACATACTCAGTTGAGAGCTATAGTGACAACATAAGGATAAATAACCATGTAGGAAAATGAACCGGGGGTAATCCTGGATTGTGTTTGTATGACATGTGTATCAGATGAAAGGCATTAAAGAGTATTTTATGAGGGAGTGGGCCATAGTTCTATAGGTGGACGCCATTTAGGGATATCGCCATAAAGGTGGATCAGGGTTGACTCTAGAATTTGTTTGTACGATATGGGCATCAAATGAAAGGTGTTAATGAGTATTTTAAAAGGGAGTGATCCTTAGTTCCATAGGTGGACGCCGTTTCGAGATATCGCCATAAAGGTGGACCAGGGGTGACCCTAGAATTTGTTTGTACGATATGGGTATCAAATGAAAGGGGTTAATGAACATTTTAAAAGGGAGTGGGCCTTAGTTCTATAGGTGGAAGCCTTTTCGAGATATCGCCATAAAGGTGGACCAGGGGTGACTGTAGACTTTGTTTGTACGATATGGGTATCAAATGGAAGGTGTTAATGAGTCTTTTTAAAAGGGAGTGGGCCTTAGTTTCTATAGGTGGTCGTCTTTTCGAGATATCGCCATAAAGGTGGACCAGGGGTGACTCTAGAATATGTTTGTACGATACGGGTATCAAATGAAAAGTGTTAATGAGTGACTCTAGAATGTGTTTGTACGATATGGGTATCAAATTAAAGGTATTAATGAGGCTTTTAAAAGGGAGTGGTGGTAGTTGTATATGTGAAGGCGTTTTCCAGATATTGACCAAAATGTGGACCAGGGTGACCCAGAACATCATCTGTTGGATACCGCTAATTTATTTATATATATAATACCACGAACAATATTCCTGCCAAGATTTCAAAGGTTTTTTATTTCACCCTGCAGAACTTTTTCATTTTCTTCTACTTAATATGGTAGGTGTCACACCCATTTTACAAAGTTTTTTCCAAAGTTATATTTCGCGTCAATAAACCAATCCAAATACCATGATTCATCCCTTTCTTCGTATTAGGTATAGAATTATGGCATTTTTTTTGTTTTTGGTAATTTTCGATATCGAAAAAGTGGGCGTGGTCATAGTCGGATTTCGGCCATTTTTTATACCAATACAAAGTGAGTTCAGATAAGTACGTGAAGTAAGTTTAGTATATCGATTTTTGCTCAAGTTATCGTATTAACGGCCGAGCGGAAGGACAGACGGTCGACTGTGTATAAAAACTGGGCGCGGCTTCAACCGATTTCGGCCTTTTTCACAGGAATAAGTTATAGTCCCAGGAACTAAGCTCCTACAAAATTTCACAAGGATTGGTAAATTTTTGTTCGACTTATGGCATTAAAACTATCTTGAACAAATTAAACGAAAAAGGGCGGAGCCACGCCCATTTTGAAATTTTCTTTTATTTTTGCATTTTGTTGCACCATATCATTACTGGAGTTGAATGTTGACATAATTTACTCATATACTGTAAAGATATTAAATTTTTTGTTAAAATTTGACTTTAAAAAAAATTTTTTTTAAGTGGGCGTGGTCGTTCTCCGATTTTGATAATTTTTATTAAGCATGCATATAGTAATAGGAGTAACGTTACTGGCAAATTTCAAAATGATATCTTCAACGACTGCCAAATTACAGCTTGCAAAATTTTAAATTACCTTCTTTTAAAAGTGGGCGGTGCCACGCCCATTGTCCAAAATTTTACTGATTTTCCATTCTGCGTCATAAGTTCAACTCACCCACCAAGTTTTATCGCTTTATCCGTCTTTGGTAATGAATTATCGCACTTTTTCCGTTTTTCGAAATTTTCGATATCGAAAAAGTGGGCGTGGTTATAGTCCGATATTGTTCATTTTAAATAGCGATCTGAGATGAGTGCTCAGGAACCTACATACCAAATTTCATCAAGATACCTCAAAATTTACTCAAGTTATCGTGTTAACGGACAGAAGGACGGACGGACGGACATGGCTCAATCAACTTTTTTTCGATCCTGATGATTTTGATATATGGAAGTCTATATCTATCTCGATTCCTTTATACCTGTACAACCAACCGTTATCCAATCAAAGTTAATATACTCTGTGAGCTCTGCTCAACTGAGTATAAAAATAGGTAGGTACTTTTTGTGAGGATGCAAAGCTTCACTTTTTTTGTGGTCTGCATGTAAAAACTATGACTACGAATCACGTATTTCAAAAATATATGACGTAAACGTAACTATTTGATGAAATTTGATGAATTTTGAAGCTTCTAGCCGTAAAAAAGGGGGAAAAATGACAGTTTATATGAAGTATAT
Source organism: Eurosta solidaginis (assembly GCA_029619165.1). Classification (NCBI taxonomy): domain Eukaryota; kingdom Metazoa; phylum Arthropoda; class Insecta; order Diptera; family Tephritidae; genus Eurosta; species Eurosta solidaginis. The sequence goes on along the minus strand of JARSSU010026811.1, from coordinate 26,455 downwards.
AATATATATACCACCGATCTCTATTTTTCAGACAACAATATATGCTATATACGTAAAGATTTGGTGAAATTTGAAGCTTCTAGGTGTTAAAATGGGCCTAAAATTGCGAAAATATATATTATACTATATATACCACCATATATATACTATATACCACCTATCTTTATGATTTTTTCAAATAACAATATATGCTATATACGTAAAGCATTCATTGAAATTTGAAGCCTCTATCTCTTAAAATAGGGCAGTAATTACGAAAAGTTCCTTATCTGAACAATCGGTTGTGGGGGATATATACTATATATACGACCGATCTCATCAATTTTTTCAGGCAACAATATGTGCAATATAGGAAATTATATGGTGAAGTTTGAAGCTTCAATCTGTTAAATTGAGTAAGATATGACAAAAATCCTCTTTTTCTGAAAAATCGGTTGTATGGAGGATATATGCTATAGTGGTCCGATCCGGCCGGTTCCGACAAATGTCTAATCGGACACCCAAATGCACCCGCTCACCAAATTTTATCAAGATATCTCAAAAATTGAGGGACTAGTTTGCATTCAAACAGACAGACGGACAGACGGCATGGCTAAATCAACTCAGCTCTTCATCCTGATTATTTCGGTATACTTAATGGTGGGTCTATCTATTTTCCTTTAAGGACTTACAATTTTGGGTTTCGTGACGAAATTATTATACCATTTCATTTTCATTAAAGATATAAAAATTTGCAATAAAATAATATTGCGACTATAAATTGTGATATAACCTATCCTATCTCTCAAGTTAGATCAAACTACAGACGGGGTGCAAAACTCACAATCGGTTCAGTAGTTTAGGAGTCCACCGCCTGAAAATGTTGTGACACGTGTTTTTTATATATTAAGATAAATAACGCCCACCTTGCTATTCTTACATATTTAATACATTTTTATAAAAGATCCCTTTATTTTTTAAACATTTTGCTTTTTTATAACGGAATTATTGATAATGTAATTTTAAGGTTAGTGAACTCTTTATTCGCAGCCATTTGGCTGAAATTAAATGAAAATACTATTTTGTTTATTACTTAGTTATTTATAGCTTTTCGATTGCAACCAATATGCCTGCTCACCATGACAATGGTGGAATGGATGCGCACAGCATGTCCAAATCATAAAATTTTAATATCGTAACGAGTATTTGTAAATGTTAACTTTTCGACAACAAAATCATATTCAGTGAGTAAGCGAATTTGTAAAACTTTTGCTATTTTTATGTAGCACAAATATGTGTGGGTAAGAAAGGCCACTCAAAAGTTCGCGAGGTGTTAATGCATAGATACACAAAGAGTTTCTGTTGGGAAAAACGCTGCTAGCAAAAATTTTATCGACAAAGGCAAACGGAATAAAAATGATGGTATAAATAATTTAACCCATGGAAGCAAAGTCTATCTATGCATATGGTTTCAATATAAACGCGCTGCCTGTCACACAACTCTCCCGTGGTAAAACAGAAAGAAGTAACTCTTACTTACGCTCTTTTGTCTTGCTATGTGACTTTCCGAATCTCGAGGAAAAAATCTATAGGGACTTCAACCCATTTTTTCTATGTCATTCTAAGTGCCTTAAACTGAAACAAAAATAAGCAAGGAAGGTTAAGTTCGGGTGTAACCGAACATTACACTCAGTTGAGAGCTATGGTGACAACATAAGGGAAAATAACCATGTAAGAAATGAACCAAATGAAAGGCATTAAAGAGTATTTTATGAAGGAGTGGGCGATAGTTCTATAGGTGGACGCCATTTAGGGATATCTCCATAAAGGTGGATCAGGGTTGACTCTAGAATTTGTTTGTACGATATGGGTATCAAACGAAAGGTATTAATGAGGCTTTTAAAAGGGAGTGGTGGTATTCGTATAGGTGGTCGCCTTTTCGAGATATCGTCATAAAAGTGAACCAGGGGTGACTCTAAAATGTGTTTGTACGATATTGGTATCAAATTAAAGGTATTAATGAGAGTTTTAAAAGGGAGTGGTGGTAGTTGTATATGTGAAGGCGTTTTCCAGATATCGACCAAAATGTGGACCAGGGTGACCCAGAACATCATCTGTGGATACCGCTAATTTATTTATATATGTAATACCTGCAAAGATTTCAAGGTGTTTTTATTTCGCCCTGCAGAACTTTTTCATTTTCTTCTACTTAATATGGTAGGTGTCACAACCATTTTACAAAGTTTTTTCCAAAGTTATATTTCGCGTCAATAAAACAATCCAATTACCATGTTTCATCCCTTTTTTCGTATTTGGTATAGAATTATGGCATTTTTTTCATTTTTCGTAATTTTCGATATCTAAGAAGTGGGCGTGGTCATAGTCGCATTTCGTTTATTTTTTATACCAAGATAAAGTGCGTTCAGATAAGTACGTGAACTAAGTTCACTAAAGATATGTCGATTTTGCTGTAGTTATCGTGTTAACGGCCATGCGGAAGGACAGACCGACGACCGTGTATAAAAACTGAGCGTGGCTTCAACCGATTTCGCCCATTTTCACAGAAAACAGTTAACGTCATAAAATCTATGGCCCTACTAAATTTCAAAAGGATTGGTAAATTTTTATTCGACTTATGGCATTAAAAGTATCTAGACAAATTAAATGAAAAAGGGCGGAGCCACGCCCATTTTGAAAATTTTCTTTTATTTTGTATTTTTTTGCACCATATCATTACTGGAGTTGAATGTTGACGTAATTTACTTATATACTGTAAAGATATTAAATTTTTTGTTAAAATTTTACTTTAAAATAAAGTGGGCGTGGTCCTTCTCCGATTTTGCTAATTTTTACTGAGCGTACATATAGTAATATGGGTAACGTTCTTGCGAAATTTCATCATGATATCTTCAACGACTGCCAAATTACAGCTTGCAAAATTTTAAATTACCTTCTTTTAAAAGTGGGCGGTGCCACGCCCATTGTCCAAAATTTTACTAATTTTCAATCTGCGTCATAGGTACTACTCACCCACCAAATTTCATCGCTTTATCTGTCTTTGGTAATGAATTATTGCACTTTTTCTGTTTTTCGAAATTTTCGATATCGAAAAAGTGGGCGTGGTTTATAGTCCGAAATTTCATCAAAATACCTCAAAATTTACTCAAGTTGTCGTGTTAACGGACGGACGGACAGACGGACGGACATGGCTCAATCAAATTGTTTTTCGATTCTGATGATTTTGATATATGGAAGTCTATATCTATCTCGATTCCTTTATATATGTACAACCAACCGTTATGCAATCAAAATTAATATACTCTGTGAGCTCTGCTCAACTGAGTATAATAAAACAACGTAAATTAAAATGTATGAGATCCTATATGGGTGCATGACAAAAACAAGCAACTTTTAAATAATCACCGTTATTGCTGCACATATTGCACTTTAGGCCAAAAAATATTACCACACACCAATTTTCCACCGTGGTGTGATGGTAGCGTGCTCCGCCTACCACACCGTATGCCCTGGGTTCAACCCCGGGCAAAGCAACATCAAAATTTTAGAAATAAGATTTTTCAATTAGAAGACAATTTTTCTAAGCGGGGTCGCCCCTCGGCGGTGTTTGGCAAGCGCTCCGGATGTATTTCTGCTATGAAAAGCTCTCAGTGAAAACTCATCTGCCTTACAGATGCCGTTCGGAGTCGGCATAAAACATGTAGGTCCCGTCCGGCCAATTTGTAGGGAAAATCAAGAGGAGCACGACACAAATTGGAAGAGAAGCTCGGCCTTAGATCTCTTCGGAGGTTATTGCGCCTTACATTTTTTTTTAATTTTCAATATCCTTGGAAGCTCCACCAAAAGTTTTATTGCCCAAGCGGTGATGGACTCTGAAATTTCGTCATTTGAAAAATATCTGAAGTCACGTGCATTTGTTAAAGCACAAAAATTTAAATGTATGAAAAAAAATTGTGTTATAATTTCATAGAACTTAAGTCCAAGTTACGTGGTCCGTTGTGACATGAGAAATTCAATTATATGAAATGCTAAAACCATGTCATTTTCTAACCTAACCTAATCTACTTACTTAATTAATTGGCGCTAAACCGTTTAAATGGTTATGGCCGTCCAACAAGGCGTGCCAGTCGCTCCTTTTCTCTGCCAAGCGGTGCCAATTGGTCCACACAAGGGAGTTTAACATCATTTTCCACCTGGTCCTTCCAGCGGCCGCCCTCTACCTCTGCTTCCATAGGCGGGTTCTGATAGAAACACTTTCTTGGCCGAAGCGTCATCTTTCATTCGCATAACATGGCCTAGCCAGCACAACCACTGCGTTTTAATTCGCTGGTCTAAGTTGATGTCTCCGTATAGCTCGTACAGCTCATCGTTAAAACTTCTTCGGTACTTGCCATCGCCAACGCATAGAGGTCCATAAATCTTTCGAAGTACTTTTTTCTCGAACACTCCCAGAGCCGTTTCATCTGATGTTGTCATGGTCCATGCTTCTGCACCATATAGCAGCACGGGTACGATAAGTGACTTGTAGAGTATGATTTTCATTCGCCGAGAGAGGACTTTACTTTTCAATTGCCTACCTAGCCCAAAGTAGCATTTATTGGCAAGAGTGGTATTTCGCTGGATTTCAGAGCTGATGTTGTTGCTAGTGGTGATGCTGGTTCCCAAATAAACGAAGTCTTTTACTGTTTCGAAATTATGGCTGTGACAGGAGCGTAGTTGCCAAGGCGCAAAGCGCTGACTCTTTGCTCGATGGCAGCAGGTACTTCGTTTTGTCCTCATTCACCATCAAACCCATCTTTACCGCTTCTTTTTCCCAGTTTGGGGTAGGCAGTACTAACGGCGCGGGTGCTTAGGCCGATGATATCAATTTCATCAGCATATGCCAGTAATTCCACGCTTTTATAGAATATTGTTCCAGAGCGGTTAAGTTCTGGAGCTAATATAATTTTCTCCAGCATCAAATTAAATAAATCGCACGATAGGGGGTTACCCTGTCTGAAACCTCGTTTAGTTTCGAACGGCTCGGAGAGTTCCTTCGCAATTCTGACTGAACTGATGGCGCTACTCAACGTCATTTTGCACAGCTGTACAAGTTTTGCGGGGAAACCAAATTCAGACATAGCGGAATATAGGCAGCTCCTTTTCGTGCTGTCGATGTCGATGTGTGTTGATTCTTTTTTCGCGGGGTTTTTTCAAGATTTGGCGCATTGTGAAAATCTGGTGGATGGTAGATTTGCCAGGTCTGAAGCCGCACTGATAAGGTCCCATCAGCCGATTCACGGTGGGCTTCAATCTTTCGTACGATACACTTGACAGGACCTTATATGCGATATTAAGAAGGCTGATTCCGCGATAGTTGTTGCAGTTTGCAGTATCCCCCTTCTTGTGGACTAGGCAAAGAACACTTAGATTTCAATCGTCGGGCATGCACTCGTCCGCTCATATTTTGCTTAGAAGGTGATGCATGCTCCTTACCATCTCCTCGCCGCCGTATTTGAATAGCTCCGCAGGCAATCCATCAACGCCCGCGGCCTTGTTGTTTTTCAATCTGGTTATTGCTATTCTGACTTCGTCATAATCGGGTGGGGGGGACATTTGTTCCATAATATTCGATTGCGGGATCGCGTTCGTCATCCCTGTGCGGTAAATCGCTGTCTTCATTTAGGAGAGCAGAGACGTGTTCCCTCCATAATCTAAGTACTTTCTGGACATCAGTTACAAGGTCGCCGTTTTCGTTCTTACAGGAGTTTGCTTCGGTCTTAAAACCTTGCGTCTGTCGCCGAATTTTTTGGTAAAATTTCGCGGCGTTTCTGCCTCTCTCCTTTTTTCTTCCTGAAAAGGCGTCTCGCCTCCCTTTTTAACTCGTGATAGCGTTCACACACTCCTCTTGTTGCGCTCGCTTTTTAAACGTAGCCCTGTAGGCAGCGTCTTTTCTTTCGGTTGCAACGCGGCATTCTTCATCGTACTAGTTGTTTTTCGTGGCCGCCGGTAACCAATTTTTTCCTCGGCGTCAGTAAGAAGTGCTTTGGAGATATGCTCCCACTGCTCCTGTATTCCTTCAGGATGAGTTGTGCTCTCAGAGAGCAGGTGCGAGAGTCGAGTTGCGAAATCATTGGCAGTCTGCTGTGATTGAAGCTTTTGACGTCTAGCTTTCCTTGTGTTTTTTGTTCCTTGGTTTTAGTCGCGCAGAGGCGGGTGAGTATTTTGGCTTCGACGAGATAATGGTCGCAGTCGATGTTAGGTCCTTGGATCGTGCGTGATCGCTGAGGAAATATTCACATTATTAGCACAATGGAAATACCGAGAAGAATTTATAGATAAATAGATTTCTTGGGTCGGCTCTGAAGTTCATAGCAGATACCTCAGACCATGAGGAATTTGAACTGCTCTTGAAAGGAAAGCATGTTAAGATAGAAACAACAAATAGGCAGATTAGAATAACTCCGATTTACAATATAGAACTACCAAAATACCAACCAAAGACGAGGAAACACTACTTTGTGAAAATCTGGTAAGTAACTAAATAATCATGTAATTAGCCATTGAGACAGACTAACACGCACAAAATACTAACCCATTGTATTAGCGAAGAGTAATATTATAATCCACTCGAGGATGATGACGAGTTGGATCACGCGTTCCATTCATCGAGCAATTGACCTTATAGTGTTTAAATAATTTCACTTTACAGTATGCTAAGGTAAACCATTTTGCAAATAGCAGAAGTTATTCTAGAATCACTAACATTGCACAGGTTATACTGTTTGCAATTTCTTGAAATCTGATCCTGTAGTTCATAATAATAGTATAATGAAGTTAGAGACCACACTGCGCACAAAATATAGTAGCGATCATCTCACCACACTCCGACAAACGCAAGTGACACTCTTGTCGCGAAAGTTTGTAAACCGGCTCACATCAAGTTGTTTAAGTCAGCTGTTAAGTAATAACACTGCAGACTTGCGACATCGAATCAGCATATTATCATACCAATAGTTCAAAATATAGATTGAGGGCATCATATTTCAATAACGTCGCCACAAACGACAATATGGTCAAAGAAAATTGGAAATTATAGGAACAGATCGGGTTTCTTTTCACAATCAATCACCATTAATGATACGACTTATGTGGAAAAAAAGAAGCATTTATATTCAACCGCATTCTCAAAGACTATAGCAATTAACTATTTTAGAGCACCATATGGAGTTGTCCCTACCATGGTAAGGTTAGGTTAGAGTGGCCACCGTGCGAGCACCAGTGCACTTAGGCCCATAAAGGTCCCGTTGTGATACCACGTGGATCTCTCCCCTACTCAAACCAACAGGTCGATTTAGCAAACGTCAGGAATTTCTTAGGTTCAAGTACCAGATCACAAAGATCGTCAAAGAAAGGAGATCGCAGATTTCTTCCTCTTGTGCCAAAGCGCCGGACAATCGCACAGAAAATGCTTGACTGTTTCTATCTCCTCTTCGTCTTTGCAGCTCCTGCAGTAATCATTATAGGGAGCACCCAGCCGTTGTGCATGCCTCCCGATTGCTATGTGGCCGGTTATAAGTCCAACCACCAGAGATATGTCCCCCCTTCCAAGAAGAAGGAGACGTCTCGTGTCTCGCGTCCCATTCAGGCCACACGAGCTTAGTGTGGTAGCAGGATTCAAGATTGCTCCATCTCACACCCGCTTCCCTAGGAAAATCCCTTTCAAAGTGAGCTTACAGGTAGCGAGCGGCATGCTCAATCCCTTCCAAGACGACGAAAGCGGAACGGATGTGCCCCCTCTTGCAAGTTCGTCAGCCATCTCATTGCCCGGTACATCCGAGTGTCCAGGCACCCATACCAGACTAAGGGAAGTTTGCTCAGCGATCTCGTTGAGAGATTTGCGGCACTTCTCTACTGTCCTGGACTTACATGAGACCGATCCAAGCGCTTTTAGTGCAGCCTGGCTGTCAGAGTAAATACAAATTTGGTTATAGCCGTGAACAGCATTTTCTCAGGTGCTCGACGCCTCGTTAATAGCAGCCACCTCCGCCTGAAAGACGCTGCAATGATCGGGTAGGCTAAAGGATAGATTCCACCCTAGTTGAGGTGCAAAGACACCGCTAGCCACCTTATTATCCAGTTTGGAGCCGACAGTATATATCTGCAGCCTATCGCTCAGGTCGGGCGGCTCCTTCAACCAATAATCCCTGTCCGGGATAACAACCTCGTACTTCATATCGAAAAAGACAGTCGGAGCAGCAATAGTCCGACGAAGGCGAATCCAGATTCTTAAGGATGCTGCATGGCCCACATTGTCTCTCCAGCCGGATAACTCTCGCAGCCGCAGAGCAGAAAAGGCCCGCACATTGCTTGGCCATTAAATCTATTGGCAACACATTAAAAGTTTGTCCACACATTAAAAATGATGGTCTACCCACAGCAGTGTAGAGCCACAGGGCAATGTCTTCGCGCAGCAGCTCCACTACTGCTGTACAGTGCCACCGTTGCCTTTTTTCACAATATCCTGAGCGTTTTCCCCCCAGGTAGTTTCCTATCCAAAACTACTCCTAGGTATTTTGCAGAGTTCCCTCAGCGTCAGGGGAGTACCGCTAGCACTGGCAGTTGCAACGCAGGTATCTTATATTTCCTAGTGAACAAAACCTTTTCAGTTTTGGCTGATGACCGATAGACCTTACTCCTGGTCCAGTTCTCCACTAGTCTAAGCTTAGTTTGCATTAGATCGCACAGTGTCTTCGGAAAACTTCCCGCTAACTAACAGCGCCGGGTCATCTGCATATGCGATTACCTTGCCGCAACCGTCCTTCTCAAGAAGAACCAAGAGCTCATAAGTGTGGCAACACATAGAAGTGGAGAAAGTCTCCACCCTGTGGGTGCCTCTCCGTATGTGTTTGACCACCGTTGAGCCTACGAGGTCGGCATGCACCTTCCTTCGCAGCAGTAACTGCTGAACGAGTTTCACTAGCCCCGAATCGGCCCCCAAGCCGATTAGTGCATCAGTTATCGCAGAGGGCGTAACGTTGTTGAAAGCTCGCTCAATGTCGAGAAAAGCTATGAGTGTGAAGTCCTTATGCGCCAAAGATTTCGCGATCTGGGAGACTACCGCATGTAAGGCCGTTTCCGTGACTTCCCTTTCATGTACGCATGCTGGGATGTCGATAACTTTCCCTCCAAGGACTACTTAGTGAAGAGTCCATTAATTTCCCGAATGTCTTGAGCTGGAAGGATGTCAGACAAATCGGTAAGTGCGTACTCAGGGGCAGGCAAAGGGTGCTCTCTGCTGAATCCATCAATGTCCCATCAGGATCTTTTCAGGCATCCAGGGACACTTTTGGAGCACCAGAGAGCACCTTTCTGAGCTTAGATCCCTCAGACACCGTCTCCATTTCGCTACTTCCGCAAAAAGTGCTCTTCAAGGCCTTACAAGAGCTCCCCGGATGCTTTCGTATAAGAGTGAACCATATTATCCTCTCTCTCTGCAGAGTTCTGGGGAATATGACACTAAATCCTGAGAGCCTCTTTTGAAGTTCCTCACTGTAGATACGCCAGTTGGCGTTTTTAAGGTTCCTATGCCAGAGAGTTTTGACCGCCACCCCGCGAAGGTCGAAGCGGACAAATCTATGATCCGAAAAAGAATGGTCATCAAGCACCATCCAATTTTTTATCATAGTTTCCCCGCTGCCCGAGATCAGGGTGGCGTCCAGAACCTCCTGTCTGCTCTAGTAACAAACGTGGGTGCCGAACCCCTATTAGAAATCTTAAAGTTATGATAACTAACAAAATCAAAGAGTGACTCACCCCTTTCATTCGTGTCTCCACTGCCCCACGCTTCGTGGTGCGCATTGGCATCTCCCGCTAGTAGTAGTGGCCATCCAGACTATCTTGCTGACTAGCTCAGTCGGAGCCGACTCCTCGTGAGGAAAGTAAAAGGGCGTCAGTGTAACATCAGTACCACTGAACTTCAGTGTCATAATTTTAGCATCCTCGTCGCTAAACTGAGGTAGAAAAAGAAACTTAGTTCAGATCTTACCAAGATGCAAGCTCTCGGTTTCGCGTGTGTGGCACACCCACCAACGTAAGTCCTGCCGCTTTCAGGCCGCATATCTTATGCCCTACTACCCAAGGCTCTTGGATAAGGGCTATAACAGCCGCCACACTGGAAAACTGGAGCAGCAGCGCAGCAGATGCTGCTTTACAATGGTGGAGGTTGATTTGAAGGACCCGCACTAGGTTGAACGCTGACCACCTCCACCACTGTCAAGATGCCGCCTTTATCAGACATTGGCTCCTCCCCAGGGTAACCACTAAGCCTGTCCGGCGTTAGCGAGGAGATCGAAGACGCGTTCCCACCCAACGTGTCATCTGTCTGACTGATCGTGTTTGATTCTGCGTCCTCCTCCTCCTCGCTCTCCGCTTTTTATGGCTCTATTTCCAGCGCTGGATCATAGGCCGCCTTCAGGTCGTTTGAGGAAGCCTTAATCTTCACGGTGTCGAAACCGAATTTAATTGGGCCATCCGCGCGCTCCAAAAAAGGCACTGACTCCTTGTTGAGTAGGAGTATCACCTGACGCGTCGCCCTGGTGCTATGCTCCAGCTTCAGGACTCTTCAACTAGAGCAAGGTAGTTCTGGTTTGAAGGTCTTTATGACCTCAAAGACTTCCTCCATATCATCCGGCTTGGATGGAATCGAGACCCTAGCTCGAGGCCTAGATGAGATGTCGTTGAAGTCGACAACCCTAAGCATCGCTGCAGGTTAGAACTCCCCCAACCTAGCCACCGCCATTTTGTACAAGTCCGCTGACCTCTGGTCATGGCAGGCCACCATTGACTTGCCCCTGATACCAACCCACCTCTTTGCAAGCAGGTGGGAGGTCCAGGGTTCTCTAAAACTGGCCATTTCGGTTCTTATCCAGTCCCATTTCTCTTTGAAGGTCTGCTCCTTCTCAGGATTAGATTCAAAGACCCCCACAAGGATGCTACTTTTAGCAACCTCTGCGAAGGAGGAGCCTTTGGCTCTAAGCCTCTTAGGAGCATTTTGCGCAATCTCCATCGAACGATGGCGCTTACAGGAAGCCTGTTCCTTCACCGGAACAGACTTCTTAAAATCAGGACGATGGTTTTTCGCCCACTCAATTGCTGCCCGGAGCTCCTCAACGTCCCAGGCAACGCCATGGAGAACAGTTTGGGGCGTTTGCCAACCTTTTCAGGAAGCGTATAGCCACCTGCCTGTGCCTACTGCGTATCTGTGAGGGAGGTGGCCTATCCTTCCTTTGGATGTACGCCATCGGTGTAATCGGAGGCAAGCGGACGGACTGCTCCCCCTATCCAAGCAGCTCCCTCGGTAGCAAGCTGCCTACCGAGAGGGTTACTAGCAGAGGCAGCAGGCCCAGTCGTCGCCCCCAAAGCTCCCCTAGAGGAAGTAAAGGGCGATGTGCAAAACTCCGGCGCCGCCTGAAGCCTTTGCGCACCACCCGCAATAGCCGCACCGCAGCTGGTAGACGAGCCCTGCATCGCACGAGCTCCCAGATTGATGGTGTTACCCCTTCCGGCTTTTTGCGAGGTCCGGCCTCGTTACAATTATTCTTGTTTTGTTTTTAAAAACATTCATTATTTAGACCCACGATTTGCGGAGAACGGGTTCGTCCACCCAGGCAGAGATCCGCTATACCTGGGGTAAGGCCAAAATTACAACGGGGTGTGGCCTGGCTCCCAGAGGGCTACGTTAGCGACTGGGCTATTTGAGAGGGCCCCAGCCAGGCTGACCATCGGCACGGCAACGCATAACACCACTGGTCCGGACCGCACCTTGAGACCACGTTCAAGAGCCACTTCCATATGCCAGAGCTATTAAGGAGCTATGGCACTAATGGCACTGATCCTGAACGTAGCTAGCACTCCCCTAACGGAGTTCTGTAGTGACTATTACCAGCCGGCACCCTTTAGGAGGGTTCAGTCCAAGGATTTTCGCCAGCCTGTCCCTACCATATTTGCATAAAATTTATATTGATAATATTTCTCGCATTCACGACACTTAAAAAGGGCATATCTCTTCATCGCAATTTGTTGTGGACAATTTTTTTCTTTCCCTCCATCGCTAATAATTGCAATAGCAATTTTTTTTCATCTACGCAGAAGGAAATTCACAAATAATAAGAAAAATCTCAGAGGGCAGTGGAGGAAATTTTGGCACAAGTCGAGGGCGACTCGTCTTATGAGGGGAATAAGTTAGCGCATTGCACAGTTGCAAAGCTTAAACAGCGTTTTGTCGATACCTTAGAATCACCCACATTCCTGGCTCATTGTTATTAGATCCCACAACTTACTCCCACACCTGCTTAAATTCTGAATATTTCGAAGTAAGCTTCACAGCCGCCAGCTGATTGCCAATTCATCAGAATAACTCCCACGCTTGGCTTGCCGTTCAGTCATGTTGATAGACGGACACCTGATAGCGTACGTGACTTTGGACGGCTTGATACGATGCAGCAAGCAATGCATTCATTTTAGACTAAAATGTTTAGTTCTAATTGAGATTAATAAAGTAAAGTCATACATTTGCAAACTTATATATCTCATACAACCGATTGTTCAGAAAAGCAGCTTTTCGTAATTCCTGCTCCATTTTAACGGCTAGAAGCTTCAAATTTCATCAAATACTTACGTTGAGTATAGTGAACTTGGAGAAGCCCATCTCACAAAACTCATCAAAATTACGTTTCCGGCGAGCTCTGGGCTTCAACGAACCGAAATTTTAAAGCAAAAACAAAGCTGAAAATTCCTTTCTTATTGATAAAACATTCTATCTTTGATACTATTTGTTTCAAACAAATTTTGCATATCAATAACCTCTCTCACGTGTAACGTGTACATTAGGGTGGTTACAAGGTATATGGTGAATTTTAATTTTTGTTCTATCTTCGGAGCACCTTCCTGAAATATGCTAATAGATCAGAAAATGATTATTACAAAGTTTCAGACCAATCCGATAATGTTAAAAGGTGCCTCATTGAGGTCAAAGTTGGGAAAAACAGCGATTTTTCAGAAAAATTTTAGTGCTTCGTTAGTAAAAGTGAAACCATTTATGCCAGGAACTTGACTCGTATACCATTGAATATTGTAATGTCCATAGACGTTTGCATGGATATTAACAATTAGGGATATCCACTATGACCTGATCTGATAAGTGCTAAATACTGCAAAAAATAACCGTGTTATAAAAATATTATTCAGATCAAAATCAATACAAATAAAATTACCTATCGAATGGTGTACGAGTCAAGTTCCTGGCATAAATGGTTTCACTTTTACTGACGAAACACAAAAAATGTTTTCTGAAAAATCTCTGTTTTTCCTAACTTTGACCTCAATGAGGCACGTGTTAACATTATCGGATTGGCCTGAAACTTTGTATGTATCATTTTCTAATCTATTGGCATATTTATGGGGGTGCCCCAGCGGAACTAAAATTGATTTCATGTGGCCACCCTAGTGTACATCTCTAAAAATGAATCTACATCTTTTTGTTTAGTTTGGTTGAAATGCTCAACGATTAACTCGAAATTGTATTATAGTCTTTAGTTGTCTCACATTGTTTTTTAAGCAGAACTTAAAAAAATATACTTTTCAAATAAAATAAAATACTCAAGCATTATCACATGTTGCTGAAGATGGCTTCAGATTGAAGCCGCAATATCGACAAATCAAACTTACTTACTTACTTAATTGGCGCTTAACCGTCTAAACGGTTATGGCCGTCCAACAAGGCGCGCCAGTCGACAAATCAAAACCCAATGCAATTTTAAACATTGTGTTTTATTTTACCTACGGCCTTTAAGCTCATAAAATTAACACAACATAAAATACTCAAGTACAATGTAAAAAATATTTTTGAGTTCGCGGCCTCTTGGCCCAAGCCCTCTTGCGTCGGGGGCCTGTGGCATTTTGCCAGCCCTGCGATCCTATTGTTACGCTACTGTAAGATAGGGTCAGCTATGTACTTCAACCAAAAACAAATTGCTAGCTACGGTATGGTCATCACTAAGGCGTTGTGCTATGGCTTCAGAATACATCAGACTACATATATTGATTTCCATAAGGTTGATTGCATCATCAATTTTTATGCGGAGTTTGCCAGGGCCTTAAATTACTTATTCCGCAATTTTCTTTTCATCTCATGTTCTATTAATTAACGAGGGAACTTTAAAGCTAAGAATAAAGTTTGATCTCACAACCTAAGGCATTTGCATGTGTCACACTTTCATTGCATGCAATTAAAAAATGTTTTTTTTTAAATCGCAATTATAAACATTTATTTACAAATAACACAAAAAGAAATATCTTCATTTCGACTGCTGATTGAAATATCACCATATCTCAGCTACCATTCCGAGAAAACTCTATCTTAGGATATAGTCTATATGTTTTGAGTTCTGAAGAGGGGCGTTCAGCCGAGTTAGGGTGATTTTCCACTCAGGAGTCGATTTATAACAAAGCCCTGCAATTATAATTTCATTGCTCCCATTATAAATTCTTTAACTTTTTCATCAGTTAAAGATGTATAAATACTCGGATAGACTGTGCTCGCACAACCCGCATGATGTGATGCCACCGCACAAAGTTCTCCATTCACCACGCCCGGTGCCCCAAAATCTTCATTACACACATCAGATCTAAAACGCGCAGCACAAATCATTGGTTTCGTGAAAGGTTTCCCTGATTTCCTATAACGAAACGCACACACACCAGGTGAAATTATTTTCAAGACAGCAGATCGGAGTATATCCGAAGTCTGCCCATATTGTGGAATTGTCCAACCCCATCCACTAATTCGCATTTCCATGCCCTCTGTTAATTTATCAGCTCTGCAAATTGGTATTGTATTTACTGTATTACACTCTATAAACGATTGTTGCAATATCATCAAAGCTATATCCATATGATATATCTCGGCCTCATAATCACATGGAACATATATATCGGCCACAATGGCAGATTGAGCAACGAGTATATCACTTAACTTCGTTACACCAGCTACAACCAAAAATTCGCTTTGTACTAAATCTTTCACACAAATCGCTGCTGTAACCACCTTCTCCAAAGTGACCAATGAACCGACGCAACGATTTTTGCCGTTATAGAGTATTGACACCAAATGTGGGCTTGACTCAATCTCCAAAGGAAGGCCCTCTACAATGCGAAATTCAGAACTCGTATAAGTCAGAAATGGAGCTAAATATCAACAACACGAGCGCGAAGTAATGGGCGTAAATTCATTTTATTTTTGAGACTATTTCCACCACTTTTTAAGTATAAACTACACCGATCTCAATTTGGTGGGCGCTATTTATACATAATGGGTCGTGTGAATAAACAATAAGCAAAAACGTTTCCTCCTAGATTTCAGGAATTTGAACAATAGCTCATAATTAAAGTTAAAGAAATTTATACAAAGGAATTTTTTTTTACTCGACCTATTATAGCTTGAGTAATTTTTGGTTTGAAGTGCCTAATTAAAATTTCAATGGCTTTAATTATGAAAAATACAAACTACTTACACAGCTATTTAAAATGATATTTCTATAGAAATTTCTTCTTATATTAGCTTTTTGTTTTTAATGAAAAGAACAAAGTGTAAGCTTAATTAGTTTTATGTGAGTTAATCGGGGATTGCCCGTATTGCTTTTTTGAATGTATGAAGACATTTATTTCAAGCAATTTTTAATTTATAATTTATTTAATAATTTGGGAAAAATTTAAACAACGTGACATCAGGACGGAAAGGCGACAGCTGTTTCAATTATACCTTGTAAATCTCTTCAAATCCTTTCTCCCGGGAGTGGGATTCGAACCCGCACTTCTACGACAGTTGAAATGTTTATAAACGCATTCAGCTACGTCATGCCTTAGTTGTTGTAAATTTTTTCCCAATTGCCTTCTTTTGCATATATTAATCTTCTACACATCATATAATTCGTATGTAGTTATGTGTTGAAGTTATGCATGTTTGTAAGGCGGTTTCTTTGAAGATATTTACAAGGTATAATCGAAACAGCTGTCGCTTTGTCCGTCCTGATGTCACGTTGTTTAAATTTTTCCCAAATTATTAAATTAATCAGTTTTATTTCTTTCAAAACCGTTACTATGTTCGCCCGCATTTAACGCCTAATTAAAATTTCAATGGCCATAATGATGAAACATACAAAATATTGTAACGAGTTTACTGAAATTTCGCTTATTTCAAATCTTATACTAGCGTTCGTATCGCTAAACTCTTGAATAAATAACTCCAATATTTAATAATGCAAAATGGCCTTTATTACTACCAATAGCTTGCTTAAATGAAACTGATAATATTCGTGACACTACCCTCCACCTAAGTCTGATCGTCCCGATCAGACAAATCTCTCGATCTAAACGCTGCTAGCATCTCCAAATGAACCACCGTCCTGTTTCGTGGTTTCCCAATTGTTTGTATGCGGTAGATGACATCACTGATTCTCTTCACAACTCTGTACGTGCCTTCCCAACTGCACCAAAATTCGGATGGAACATCTTTCTGCCGGTGAAGGTTGTATAGCAGTACCAAATCTCCCTCCCGGAAACCTTCCGAATTATTTTTCTCATCGTACCTGCGTTTCATATTACTACTCATTATCCTGGATCGTTCCCTCACACTCTGTTGTTTGGCCAATAAACTACTTCGTAGAGCTTGCGCTTGACGGATTGGCTTCGCATAATCAGTATTGTTTCCACGTTTCACAACAGTATTGCGCCCGGCTTGAAACTACCCTCACATTCTTTCTGGGAAATTCGTTCCTTCGTTTTTGTGCGTCCTTTAGGGTTTGTCAATGCCAGTGTTTCTCTCGCAGGTACTTTTGATTTCAGTTTATTTGGCCCATTCGATCCATTAACCTTTACCTTTGACTTTCGTGGTCTTTGTCGAGTCTTCTCCCCAGTACCCGATTCCGGCTGAACCCTTTCTCCAAACTAAAGTTAAGTGGTATATCCTGGTTCTTATAATGCATAATCATTCTCTGCATGTCGTTCCTGATGTCATGGGCAACTAAGAAGTCCACTCCCAATATGACTTAATCAACGATCTCCGCCACAACGAATTGGTGTAGAACTGTGACCTTTCCAATTAAGACTTCACATATCACTTCTCTTCGCCAGTGACCGTACGCAACCTTGCTCCAGGTAACGGTTTTACTCTCCTGTTGACCAAGTCAGATAGGATTAAGGAATGAGATGCGCCTGTATCTACAGTCAGTACACGTTCTTTGCAATCCACATTCCCTCTGACGGTAAGACTACTCGATTTTCTACCAATTTGCGACACAGATATCACAGGACAGTCAATAGCTGGAGCTAGCTCTCGATCTCTACATCTTACTCGCTCTTGCTCATCCCTTCTAGCTTTGTTATTAAGACCACCCATGCTGTTTAAACCACTAGGATCAAGATCACAATGACGTGCAATGTGACCGGGCTTCCCGCATTTGAAGCATTTGATAACTCCTTCACTCCGCTTTTGCGATCCTTTCAGCGCCTCCAATATTGTCTTCACCCAGTCTGGCCTTTCTGCCTCCACACGGCGTGCTTTGAACGCTGGCTTACACAGAAGCGACGCTGTTTCCTGAATCAGAGCATGTGATACCGTTTCTGTGAATGTAGGTTTTGGGTTTGCGTATGGTGCTCGCTTCGGTTCGATATCCCGTATGCCATTTATAAAGCTTTGAATCTTTACCCTTTCAGTGTATTCCACGGTGCGTCCGCATTCGCTAAATGTGCCAGCCTTTCAACATCCGACGCAAACTCTTGCAATGTCTCACCAGGCTTCTGAAGCGGTTCAGTAACTCCATTTGGTATATCTCTCTCCTATGTTCAGTTCCGTATCGTCTCTCTAGAGCGCTCACCAATTCTTCATAACAGTTCCGTTCGCCCTCTGGAATGGTTTGTAAAATCTCAGCTGCAGGCCCTTTCAACGCCATGAACAGTGCAGCAACTTTATCTTCAACATTCCAGTTGTTCACTGCTGCGGTCTTCTCAAACTGAAGCTTAAATACCTGAAAAGGACAGAACCGTCAAAAGATGGTGTTTTTACCTTTGGATTACTCGCTGAATCTGCTGGGTGATTTATTTGCAACTCCTGTATACGACCTCTCAAATCTTCTATCTCGGCATCCATTTTGTCCTCGAGCTGTACAATTTTTGTATTCTGTGCTTCTAACTGCGAAGACATTTGTGCCACCTGCAATCATAAGCGCTCCTCTTGTGCTTCCATCTTGGATGTAATCTGTGTCGACATTTCTGAAATACGCGTTTCTTGTGATTTCATCTGCTCAGCCAACTGAGATGTCATATATGTTTTCTGTTCTTCCAGTTAAGATGACATTTGTCTTTCCTGGGCCTCAATCTCGGATGTTATACGGTTCTCCTGGGATTCTAGTTGTGTTTCCATCTTGGATGTCATACGTGTCTCCTGGGATTCTAGTTGTTTTTCCATCTTGGATGTTACTGTCGACGTTTGTGCAGATATTGCAGCTAATATTGTGTTCAAGTCTGTGTTCGCCATTGTCTGCGGTGTTTCGTTTTTCTCTTCAATTTTTGTTGTTGTCTCGTCGCCATCAAGATGAAAGACATACTCTTCCACGTTAATTCCTTTTGCTTCCATTGCCTCTTGTAGTCTTGCCTGAAGTTCGAGTTTATTGCCGGTTGTATTCAATCCACAGCTCTCCAACACCTTCTTCAATTGCTGGATCTTCAATCCACTTCACTTTGCCATGTCCTTGTTGTACTTGAAATATTCGGAATTTATTCAACAATTCCTCTTCTGACATCAATTGTAACGAGTTTACTGAAATTTCGCTTATTCCAAATCTTCTACTAACGTTCGTATCACTAAACTGTTGAATAAATAACTCCAAATAATGCAAAATGGCCTTTATTATTACCAATAGCTTGCTTAAATGAAACTGATTCTCGTGCCTCTGTCTTGCTTCCTCGTTGCACACTTCTAGGCTTTTCTATTCTAGAATTTACTAGTTAGTTATCGGCTACAAAATCAGCAGCCACAACTACGTTTATAGCTTCTCATATGCGCGTGTATACGTGAGTAATACTTTCACAAATCATTGCCTTCTTTTGTGAGCATCTCAGATAAGATATATGCATGTGTTTGTGCGTTTTCTCTCCGCTGCTTGTATGGACATATGGATAGACATAATGATTCATTTGTTGATATGCATACAAGTCACTGCTTAGTATCGCTTAGAGATGACAGTACCCCTTAGTGTTGCTAACATTCGCGACAATATTTACGCAGCTTTTTAAATGACATTTCTATAGAAATTTCTTCCTATATTAGCTTTATATTTTTATGAAAAGAACAAATCGTAAAGTTAATTAGTTTTATTTGTTTCTAAACTGTTATAATCTTCGCACGCATTTAAACGCCTAATTCAAATTTCAATGGCCTTTATGATGAAAATACAAAATATTTACACAGCCTTTTGAAATGACATTTCTATTTGGTATGAGAAGGTTTTGAAAAATCACTCTATTTGCTTAGCTATAAAATAGCGTGTGAAATCTTATTTTGATTTTCACACTTCACCATTCAATACACAAGTCTCCCGGTTTGATATTTCCTCAAGTTGGTGGCCCCATCCCCAACTAGTCCCTTGAAGTGACTCACATTGGATATAGCCTATCAACCCATGTTCAAAGATCACCAACACGTTACGGCTCCTGTTACAAATGTGAATACGTAGGCACATATTTTAACCCCGTTATGCTTCATCCTTCGCAAGAACACTCAAAGTGGTGAAGCAAAAGCTTTCCCAAGATAGCCGAACAAATGACCGGTTGTCAGTGGCGGATTTACCATATAGGCAACATAGGCTAGAGACTAGGGCGGCAAAATGAGGGACGGCAGAATTCGAGTCAATTAATTTTTGATGCATTCCGATTTGTTGCACTTAAAATAGTATTTTTGTCTGTATATCTAATAAGTAATTCATTCTTTTCCATGCATTTCAAAATTAGAATGAAGCTGTAAATTAATTTTCCGCATCGTAAAGAAATAGCCGACCCGCCACCCTGAGAATCAGAATCATCTAAGAACATAGATGAATGGATTTGCGACTCTTTGCTTCGAGAGGGCGCTGTGAAAATGCACATTTTTTATAACATTTGTCAATGATGCACTCCAAACAATTATTATTCAGTATGGGAATAAGGGTTCAAGCAATATAAGTTATTTATCTAAAAACATTTGTGACGAATTCATTGAAATCATGGCAGACAAATTGCGTCAAACTATAATAGAAGAAATGCATACTGATACTAGATACGTAAAATAAGATAGAACACCTGTTGAACGATTTCAGCGTTTCATAGAAAATCCAGGTCACAAAAGTGAAGAATTATTCGTCGAAGTGTATAACGTTCTGATGTCACTGGATTTGGTTATTATGGATGGATTGTCGGTGGCGTAACAATAGGGTAGAGGGCAATCTTGTGATACCGCAGCAAGCATGTCTGGAATTTACAGCGGACTTCAAGCTCGAATAAAAGAAATTAATGATTACGCAGACTATTCACCATGCGGACGGCATAATGTCCTAGTACACATGCAGCAGAAAGTTGTACAGAAGCTTCTGCTTATTTCGCAGTACAGAGCGTCTTTACTTTTTTTACGGGATCGACTCATCGCTGGGAAGTAAATGTGTTTGATTGCAGTCAATCTGAACATCGACAGCGTGCGTTGAAGTCACTATCATTTGAATTATTTTACACAGAAACGGTTGCAGCATTAGTAGCAATTGAAGAAGACCCACATGAAAAAGCAATAACCAGAAAATAAGCTAGAGGTATGCGTATTCAACTGGAACTTTTGGAGTCTGCATTCATGCAAGGCTTGTGGAGCTTCCTATTAACGTCATTCAATGCGGTGAGCAAGAAATTGCAAAATGTGAATACGGCTATTTCTGATCATATTGTTCAACGGACTCATCAATGTTGTTTCCTGAAACTCGTGAAGAATTCGATCTGTATGAAGAGGAAGCGCTCTTTATTTCAACGATTCAGGAATACAAAACGCGTAGAAGAAATCGAAATGTACGACATGTTGAAAATGGGAATCCTTGTATTCAATTAATTGTCCGTGACAAATTTCGTATCAACACGTTCAACGTTATCTTGGGTCGTACATTGGCAGAATTGACACAAAGATGGGAGGCTTATCAAAAATCTATTCTAAATTTCTCTTATCGCTGATACGAGTATGAAATATCTAAGCAACAAAGAATTACGTACGATATCCACTATATTGAGCAACTACAACGCCCAATATCTTGAGGAAAATTTGGGAAATGAAGTGGTCTTTTTCAAGGCATATTGCATAGAAAAGAACATTTCAAATTATTCTCCGCTGGAACTGTTGATAACGCTGACACAGGATAGTTTGCATATCTCTTCCCTAATGTTGACATTGCGTTGCGAATGTTTGTTTCAATTCCTATTGCAAATTGTAGGGCAGAGAGGTCGTTTTCTGTTTTAAAACGCGTGAAAAACTTCCTCAGATCTTCATTGGGCGAAGACAAACTGAATGCTCTTGTGTTGTTGACGATAGAATCAGAAATTGTTTTTATCTATCCATTGTGATGATATCATTTGAGAATTCGCAGCTGAAAAATCAAGACGCAAAGAAATGTAAATGAGGAATGTTTGGAAAAAAGTTAAGGTTAAATACCTCAGTAATGCAAATGTCGATTATATTTCATTATGTATTTCATTAATAACAACCACACTTTAATAAAGCACTGAAAATCGCAGCAATTGTGTTATATATTATTATTGTGAAAAAAACATGAAAAAATTGTAAGGGCGGCAAGTTATGTATTGCCTAGGGGCGGCGAATATTTAAATCCGCCCCTGGATATGGGTATTAAATGAAAGGTGTTAATGATATTTTAAAAGGAAGTTGGCCTTCGTTCTATAGGTGGACGCCTTTTCGAGATATCGCCATAAAGGTGAACCAGGGGTGACTTTATAATGTGTTTGTACGATATGGGTATCAAATTAGGCCCGGTTTTTCAGTACAAGTTCAACTCAGTTTGTCAACTAAACTATGCTTAAGCTTATTCTGCAGTTTTTCAGTCTACTTTAACTGAAGTTTAAGCTAAGCTTAAGCGGCCGATCTGCCAGGTTTAACTCTAGTTAACCTAACAGTTATTTGCGTTCGTACGAAATGGCGTCGAAAATACCCAACAAGCATTTGGGCTTGAG
This sequence comes from Eurosta solidaginis, assembly GCA_029619165.1. Lineage (NCBI taxonomy): Eukaryota > Metazoa > Arthropoda > Insecta > Diptera > Tephritidae > Eurosta > Eurosta solidaginis. The sequence goes on along the minus strand of JARSSU010026811.1, from coordinate 4,171 downwards.
TACAATTAGAGCACATGTTGATAACTAGGCATACTTCTAAAATCTCAAGAGTTGTTTCGAAACAGTGGCCCAACTCGAGAATCATAGTGAACTCAGCAAAAGAGGGAGCGTTTTTGTAAAGCAAACTATGCTATTACTTAAGTTGAAAAAATGTAATTAACAACTTGTGGTTCTCTAACTGGACTCAAATGTAAGATTCAATGATGTTGATGAAGGGTCTTCGGTGTGGTAGGTGAGCACGCTACCATCACACCACGGCGGCCACCTATATAATTTATTCTTGATTAATTACGCTTCATTACTGCTATCAGCCAGGTGTTTATTCTCACAATAAACAGCTGTTGGCTTTGGTGGTACCTCCTTGGAGATTTTTTTCAAGTCCACCTCAACTCGATATATAATGTAACATATCAACTGGAGAAATGGGTTGAATATTCATTTGAGAACTGTACATTTCTCAAAATCTCTCGAAGTTAGGATAATAATTGGAAAATATTTATGACGTTGGAGATCAACTGGAAAACTTTTAATTTTACAAAATGTCTCAAAGGTTGGATAGTGGCTGGAGAACGAAGTTGGATATCAACTAGAGAACTATCTGGTTTAAGGATAATTAAGTAGTGATGTTGGATATCACTTCCAGAATTATATATATATTTCGCCGGATAATTTTTTCCCATGTCTGTTGTGTAAACAAAATCCAGCTGTTGCCGTATCTACAAATTATCTAGATAATAAAAAAACCCATGTTGCCGCACAAAACAGCATACCCAAAAGGCGGCCTTAAACTGTGAATGAAAAACTGCTCAGTAGCTTAACTGGAGTTTAAATTTGACTAGAGTTTAAGCAAGCTTAGTTTAAGCTTAGCTTAACCAACCACTGATAAACCGGGCCTTAAAGGTATTAATAATGGTTTTTAAAAGGTAGTGGCCCTTAGTTGTATATGTGAAGGGTGTTTAAGAGATATCGGCCAAAATTGATTGACCAGGGTGACCCAGAACATCATCTGTCGGGTACCGCTAATTTATTTATATATGTAATATCACGCACAGTATTCCTGTCATTATTCCAAGGGATTTTGATTTCGCCCTGCAGAACTTTTTCATGTTCTTCTACTTAATATGGTAGGTGTCACACCCATTTGCAAAGTTTTTTTCTAAAGTTATATTTTGCGTCAATAAAGCAAACCAATTACCATGTTTCATCCCTTTTTTCATATTTGGTATAGAATTATGGCATTTTTTTCATTTTTCGTAACTTTAGATATCGAAAAAGTGGGCGTGGTCATAGTCGGATTTCGGCAATTTTTTACACCAATACAAAGTGAGTTCAGATAAGTACGTGAACTGAGTTTAGTAAAGATATATCGATTTTGCTCAAGTTATCGTGTTAACGGCCGAGCGGAAGGACAGACCGTCGGTGTGTATAAAAACTGGGCGTGGCTTCAACCAGTTTCGCTCATTTTCACAGAAAACAGTTACCGTCAGAAAAGCGATACCCTTAACAAATTTCACAAGGATTGGTAAATTTATTTATTTATGGCATTGAAAGTATTCTAGACAATTGTTTTCGTTTTATCGGCCTATTGATAAAGTATTCAAGGTTCGAAACGAGCTCAAGGCCAGAACAATAATTATTGTAATGATTAAAAAAAAATATTGTCCTGACCCTGAGCTCGTTTCGAACCTTGAATACTTTATCAATAGGCCGATAAAACAAAAACTAATGTCAATAAACCATGAGCACTTGGGAAATATCAAACAAAGTAATGGACAATAAAAAAATCGAACATATCAGTGTCTTGCAACAGATGGCGCAACGCTGAATAATATAGTTGGTAAGAAGGAATAGAAGTAGCAATTTGTCAGTCAAACAAGCCACCGTTGTATAGCTAAATGGTTAGCGCAGCGTGCCTAAAGCGTACTGATGATGAAGGCTTAGCACCCTTCGAAATGGCTCTATCTGCGCAGCTATGGCAGGTTGTCTGAAAAATTTTCTACTTACTATTCCAAAAACAAAATAAAATTTTTCAATTATAGAAAAATTAAAAAAACATAAATCATTACAAAAAATATTGTTCTGGCCTTGAGCTCGTTTGGAACCTTGAGTATTCTAGACAAATTAAATGAAAAAGGGCGGAGCCACGCCCATTTTGAAATTTTCTTTTATTTTTGTATTTTGTTGCACCATATCATTACTGAGTTGAATGTTGACAACATTACTTATATACTGTAAAGATATCAAATTTTTTGTTAAAATTTGACTTTACATTTTTTTTTAAGTGGGCGTATTCGTCATCCGATTTTGCTAATTTTTATTAGAACACATATAGTAATAGGAGTGATGTTTCTGCCAAATTTCATTTGATATCTTCAACGACTGCCAAATTACAGCTTGCAAAACTGTTAAATTTCCTTCTTTTAAAAGTGGGCGGATGCCACGCCCTTTGTCCAGAATGTTACTAATTTTATATTCTGCGTCATAAGGTCAACCCACCTACCAAGCTTCATAGGCCTTTATCCGTCTTTGGTAATGAATTATCGCCTTTTCCGGTTTTCGAAATTTTCGATATTGAAAAAGTGGGCGTGGTTATTGTTCGATTTCGTTCATTTTAAACAGCAGTCTGAGATGATTGCCAGAAACTTGCAACCAAATTTCATTAAGATACCTCAAAATCTACTGAAAGTTATCGTGTTTTACGGACGGACGGACAGACGGACGGACGGACATGGCTAAATGAATGTCTTCTTTCGCCCAGATCTTTTGATATATAGAAGGCTACATCTATCTCGATTATCTGCTCAGCTGAGTATAAAGATAGTTACATGTTTATGTTCTATCAGGGGAGAACTGGCCTCGCCATCGGTGAAATAACCTGCAAAATCAAGAGTTTCATATATGTAGAGAGGCTACGAAATTTTGGGCTGCTAAAGAGCTAATTGATATCTAGGACTTAAAACCATTTGAAACGGTATAAATATTTAGGGTAAACGCACTAGTATCCGGACACATGCGTCTTCCTTATCTTTTAGATCACCTTATTTTCTTCCTATAAATGCTACTGAGAATAGTAAAATTGCTTGCAATAGTGGAAATATTTCTGAATAGTGCAGCGAAGACAAATTTTTATACCCAGTTGAGCAGAGCTCATAGAGTATATTAACTTTGATTGGATAACGGTTGGTTGTACAGTATAAAGAAATCGAGATAGATATAGACTTCCATATATCAAAATAATCAGGATCGAAAAAAATTTGATTGAGCATGTCCGTCGTCCGTTCGTCCATCCGTCTGCCCGTTAACACGATAACTTGAGTAAATTTTGAGGTATCTTGATGAAATATGGTGTGTAAGTTCCTGGGCACTCATCTCAGATCGCTATTTAAAATGAACGATATAGGACTATTACCACGCCCACTTTTTCGATATCGAAATTTCGAAAACCGAAAAAGTGCGATAATTCATTAAAGCGATAAAACTTGGTATGTGAGTTGAACTTATGACGTAGAATAGAAAATTAGTAAATTTTGGACAATGGGCGTGGCGCCGCCTAATTTTAAAAGAAGGTAATTTAAAAGTTTTGCAAGCTGTAATTTGGCAGTCGTTGAAGATATCATGATGAAATTTGCAGAACGTTACTCCTACTACTATATGTAGCCACGCCCAGTTTTTATACACAGTCGACTGTCTGTCCTTCCGCTCGGCCGTTAACACGATAACTTGAACCAAAATCGATATATCTTTACTAAACTCAGTTCACGTACTTATCTGAACTCACTTTGTATTCGTATAAAAAATGGCCGAAAACTGACTATGACCACGCCCACTTCTTCGATTTCGAAAATTACGAAAAATGAAAAAAAAATGCCATAATTCTATACCAAATATGAAAAAAGAGATGAAACATGGTAATGGATTGGTTTATTGACGCAAAATATAACTTTAGAGAAAACTTTGTAAAATGGGTGTGACACCTACCATATTAAGTAGAAGACAAGGAAAAAGTTCTGCGAGGCGAAATCAAAAGCCCTTGGAATCTTGGCAGGAATACTGTTTCGTGGTATTCATACATAAATAAATTAGCGGTATCCGAAAAATGATGTTCTGGGTCACCCTGGTCCACATTTTGGTCAATATCTCGAAAACGCTTCAATAATCACAAAAATAATAA
>JARSSU010026810.1:0-18890 GCA_029619165.1 Eurosta solidaginis | reverse complement strand
CAATAGCAGCAGGCACCAGAATCAACACGCACGAAGGGGCAACTTTCTAAGTCGGAAACAATATTATTATAAAGGTACAAAAAGGATATTGTAAAATGATCACAGGAAATAGAATGAGCGAATTTTTCAGTTGTTCCGTTCCGTTGGGTTCCCCTATATTAATACATTAAAGCGCATTGAGGCGTTTATTCTTACGTTGCACAGTGTTTATTGTTTGCAAATATAAATATTAAATAATATTTCAAACACAGCACTCAAGTATTCACTTTCACGGATATCATAGACTAAAAATTGTTTTATTTCTTATTTGCGCTGCTCATCGATAGAAGAAATAGCGCTATATACGAAATATGAACCGTTATTTTGTCTGAATTTTGGTTTTGTCATAAAACGCATGTTACGAAACTCATAAGAAAGTGTTTTGCGCCACAAAAATAAGCATCGTTCTTTGCTCACTTGCCAGAATTCCTGCAAACATTAAGCGAGTGCTATGCGGTAAACAATTTTCTATCGCTCTTTGTTTGCGTAGGAGCTTGTTTACAGGTTTTTTGCGATAAAAATAAAGTTTCTATCTTCTTTTGTTCATATATGAGCTCACTTCTGAGCATTTTGCGAGTCTCGCAAATTAATCAAACTTGGCCGCTAGGTTAACTCAAGAGAAAATATAGTTTTTGTATTTGTATTTATTTAGTAACTAGCTTATGCCCGTGGGTTTTACATCACGTTTCTATAAAAATATGCAGGCTACTCGTAACTGGCCATGGGTAAAACATGAGTTGGTAAAGTTGACTCCTGCTACAGCTAATGGACTGTTGCTGTATGATATATTCATATTGTAACAGGATTCCCCTCGCGAAGGTGAGCTTTACAATTGAGTTGCAGAAGCTCTGAGCTATAAAGGTTTCTATTGCGCTCATCAATCCCTTGATTCGCAGCTAATGATCGTCCTTGAGCTTCATTGAATAGGAAATTTGAGGCATTTAAAATGACGGGACAAATCTATCGGTATCAATGAAATCCTTGGTTTTAAACTTTTTTGTTTTCGACATTTTCCGATAAAATGAATTGCTTCAATGACATTCGTAAAAGTTTTGTGATGAAAAGCCTTGTCCCACTACATAAGCGCGGAGAATCGAAATAACGAAGCATAAATATTATGATATATGGACCCTCTTTTAAGGATCGATCGATGAGGAGATATTTCTGATGGCTCAAAAAAACTAATAAACTCAATCGGATATGCACAGCTTGGGAGTCTTCCACGACTGTGTTAATATAGTGATAAGTTTTCTTGGTTCTAGTGATATTAACATCCTCATTTTAAGGTGCCTAAAATGCCCATTTTCTCAAAGCCATTTATAGTTTGTAAATATAGATTTAATATTTGGAAGAAACATTAGCTATTAAAGCTTCAGGTGATGTCATAATTTCTCAAAAACTTGCTGGAAAAGAAATCAAATCTGTTAGTGAAGAAATAGGAATTTTGCCATAATTAATTTCAAGAAGTTGGTTAGCAAAAGCTGATGCAGAAGTGTTTCCGCCGAAATGCCCTCTCATATTTCTAAAGAGAGTAAATTTTTGTACGTAAAGCCGTCTATAGACGAAAAAGCACGCATTTACTTCAACTGCGGCTGTTCCAGCAAGTGAGAGGAAAGCACCACGTTTGGTATGATCATTACACTTAAATTCTTAAGGGTTCGGTCTAAAACCTGCAGCGACTATTTATGAGTCATGGTGCACACATCGCACACCCTCACTTTGGCCTAACCGTTTGCTTATGTTGCACATCGGTGTATCAGATGTTTGCAGACAGTGGCCATTTAATGCGGAGTTGTACATCCACTACACAAAGGATATCCGCGGTATCTGAGAAAGCAACTGCCATAGTGATTTCTCTTTTTGCTCTTACATCAATTAATAAAAATTAAACAGAAATGTTTTTTTTCCCGGTTCCTCCAGGCGTCTCCAAAAATACCAACCCTAAAGATAAGATAAACGAATACTAAATAACAGCCAAACCCAACTCTACAATCAAACTGTACGTGTTGAAATAACCTGATCTTTTAAGGCAGCCATAGTTCTGAAAGTCCCATTTGTCTTGCTTTTTTTTCAATTCCATATATACCTACATACAAACATTCATAATTTTAACTTTATATATATATAGATAGAACATGTGGATAGACTGAAGTTAACAAAAATTTGAATGGCGGAAGATTAATAAACATCCAAAAGGAATAACAGCCAACAACTCTGTAGCCAAACTTTACTGTTATAATAATCTAAGTTTGTACGGCAGACCTAGTTCTGAAAAATCCCATTTGTAGGGAAGGTGCCACGCCCCTTTCCCGAATTCCACGTTTTACTGGAGGTGTTAGGACTTAACCTCATATAGCTCCTTACCAATTTTCATTATCCTACCATTACTACATCCAGAGATATGCAGTATGATAAATTCTATTTATATGGGAGGTGCACGCCCCGCTTGAAATTAAGTCACTCCTAAAAATACAATGGTTGATTGACTAGCAGAGAAGTCACTGTAGATCAGTTTTAAATGGTGTTATTTAGGTTGACTTGACAGGCTGGCTGGTTGGATGGCCGCACCGAATTTTGTAATTGAAATTTAAGTAACTTCCCTATAATCTACAAGCTTGAAACTTGGAATATAGTTCAGAACCCGATGACAATGCAATAATAAGAAAAAAATTGCCGCTAGGTGGCGCAAGGATCGAGATATTCACAAAAATCGTATTTGTGGTCCGATTTGGCTCATATTTGGAACACATAATACATACAATAATAGAAAGCGACCTATGGAAAAATCGCCGCTAGGTGGCGCAAGGATCGAGATATTTACAAAAATCGTATTTGTGATCCGATTTGGCTCATATTTGGAACACATAATAAATAAGAGAATGGAAAGCGACCTATGAAAAAAAATCGCGTCTAGGGCGCAAGATGAGATATCACAAAATCGTATTTGTGTCCATTTGTCATATTTGAATACTTACAACGAAATAGAAACGACCTAGGATCGCCGATAGTGGTGCAGATCGAGATATCACAAAAATCGTATTTGTGTCCGATTTGGCTCATATTTGGAACAATATTAAATATGTGCATGATAGAAAGCGACCTATGATGTCCGATTTGGCTCATATTTGGAATAAATATTACATACAGTCCGTAGAAGTGACATCAAAATATTTTGGAGTTGGAGGAGGGACAAGCATACGTGGCGCAGAGTCCGGTAAAGTCTTTGGAAGGATTATGTATTGAGGAATTAGATTGTAACAAATTGTCAGGAAAGTCCTTGCGTATGAATCACTAAATGAACTAAATAGATTGAGAAATAATAGGCAATTAAATAAGACTAAAAACTTGAAAATAAAATAATTAAAAAAATTTTTAAGTTACACGGTTTTATTGAAAACAATCTTACATGAAGTAATATAATACTAAAATCTAGAATATAATTTAGGTAGGTCCTAGGTACTAGTCATCACACTCCTCATTAATCTAGGGTGTTGATCAGACAGGAATTGAATTCCAAAGACGAACAGCGTTATGAAAAACAGCCTTTCCGATTTTTAAATTTAAATGTGGGAAGTATTAACTCCAAGGAGCGTTCTGATCTGGGATGCGAGTTATCATATAGATACCGAGGTGATTTGCAATGCATAAGCAATGGAGTCTCATATGTTGAAAAGATATGTCATACTAAATCGATACCCATACGTGGCACCGCTGGTGTGCCTCAGTGTAGTATTCATTGGCCCATTGCTATTTCTACTTTTTATGTAATGAGATTACAACTTGTTTAGTACTATCAAAATTCTTACTAATGCGAGATGATTATAAAATTTGTTAATGAAAACTAACCTGCTTGTCAGATACATTCTCAACATTGCCAAGCGATCCAAATAAGCTATCTGATGGAGTGCGAGAAATAAACCTGTCGCTCAACACAAGAGAAATGCTTCCTATGACTTTTGCCAAAATTGTAGTCAAGGCGTGGGGTGGGCACTACTTACACTATTCTCAACACTATCTATGTACATGAGATATCGGATTTAGGTGTGTGTTGTGACTCAGGGTTCACCTTTGTCAATCACATCAAGCATATTGTGCTCCTAAGGCAAATTCTAAGTTGGCTTCTTGCGCGTGATTTTAAGGACCCATACACTAGAAAATCCCTTTATAATGCCTTGCAGACTGAAGTTAGAGCATGCCTCAGTAATCGGCGAACCGAGTTATGCTTTACACTCCGACGATCGAAACAATTCAATGCCGATTACCCGGTTTCTCTTCACCCTCTTCATTGTGAGCAATTCCCCTCGGATGAGGACTCGTTCGTTGCCTATTAATACCTTAATAATCGCTTAACGTCGCGGCGCATAAACCTCTCTCATGTTGTTTATGATATAACGTCTGCATGATAAATGTCCTACCTTCTGAGACAATTGTCTTTAATGCTGCCCAAAGGTCCTACGTACTCAAGTTCCGTTTCACGTTAATTTAAAACGCATTTAGATCTAACAATTTATTGTACCCACCATTACACGGTCGCTGCAGATTCAATCGAATTTTCATAACTCTCAATCTAGATTTCGCTCAGTCCAGATCAATATTTTTGCTAATTTGCAATCAAATATTTTTACGTGATTATTAAGTTTATCTTTAGACATTTTGTATGTCTAGTCTGTAAGGTTTTGTACGCATTGAGTGAAATAAATGAAAATGAGATAGAAAAGACATGTTTCTTTCTGCATCATATATTCAGCAATCTCACATCCCAGAGAGAGGTCTCTCACGCAGAAATATGGTCAAATTGCGCAAATCCATAACTATATCGGGAAACGTGGTTATAATAGAACGTCTATTTATGAGAAAGAACTAGAATAAGTCTACTATCTACAAACTCAGACGCATGTAATAATAGGTCAAATCAACTGTAGCGCCAGGATTACGCCTAATAGTAAGCGGTGTGAAATGTGCAGTTGATTGTCTCAGTTCCTCAGAGTGGCACACACATTTTGCGTATGGTCGAGTGTGATATGATCTAGGCAGCTACGAGAAGATTGATTACGAATCCCAAGTTGTTAACTTGACGGACCAGCTTATGCATAATGTTCAGAATAACAGCTGGATGTCTTCAGCATCACTTCCGACTATGCGTGGAAGGACATAACGATTTGCTGCATTTTAAAATTTAGGCTAAGAACATCAGAGTAGCCCAGCGCTGGCGTTCTATTATGTTTGTTTAGTTTTCAACAACCACACCACACTAACATTAAGAAGGGACTCTGAAAGATACAGTTGAATATCGCCAGCATAAATTGTAATGGTAACGTCTACTGCAAATCAGAAATACGTCATTATAATGTTATGGTTTCGCATTTTGACGGGAAGCAGTAAGAAAGGCGGTCGCATGCAGATGGATGGTGCACAGTGGCTAGTCATTGTCGGCTTGGGGGTTCCTTGCCAAACCGTACTGGTCTGGCGCATAATCAGAACAAAAATCATATCATGCCTATCAAAACAAAAGATGTTCAATTAAAATAAACGACAGAAGCGCAGAGGGCCGACTCAAAAACGCTTATCAATACAAATTGAAAACGACATCCGGTCGACCGGATGCACGGACACGAGTGAATATTCAAAATTGTAAAAATTCAAAAATGCAAAAAAAAATCTAACGCAACAAAATTTACCGAACTGAAATGACCGGTTACTAACGCTAAGTTAAAACTAAAAAAAAAAACTGCTGAAAAAATAAAAATAAAATTGCAAAAAAAAGCTGAAAATTAAAAGAAAAAAAGAAAAAGGGCCCCGAATATATATAGGGGCGCCGCGGGTGGTGTCTGCGACGCCCGGTGCATATCCACCCTCAAAATCCATGGCCAAAGTCGCCACTAAAATTCCGGGGCCCATACCGGTAGATCCTACGTGCCTTCTAAATGAGCCAGAACACCAGCATTCCAATTTTATTTACAAATTTATTCCATATCATTTTCTATTTAACGTATGTATGCTACTTAAAAAAAAATAATATAGTGCAGGTTCTTAACCAAGGGCTACAGAATAGGCTCCAAAGCCAAAACAAGGCCGCTTAGTAGATCGTCCCAAGAACAAAATTCATGAAACGAGAAAAAAAAGGTTGTTGAACTCGGATATCTATTTACACTATGAAAATGTATGTAAGTACTGTGTAGTGTTAAAGTTGAGAGAAAAAAAATGATCCAAACATTTCACACTTTATTGGGCCGAAATCGAAAATGAAATTAATATGAATATTTAAGTCTGGCTAAGCTTTCTGGGGGGTGGGTCTTTTTCTTTTCTCTTAATTGGCCTAAGACATTTCAAATTAACATATATTATGTCCCCCCGTTCTTTATTTTTTTTATTTTTTTTTATAAATCGTATAAACGCTGTGTGTGGAAAATGTAATTAAATCACTATGTATAGTAAATTACTACATACCACTCGTAGAATTTGGGTCGAGACCGTTTTCTCTTTCCTTCACAAAACCATATATTTAGGGCTATAAAGTCGGCGGATACCTCAATCCGATAATTGGGGCCTCTTACAAATTATTATGTGTCGTATAGGACTTATTTTGAGGTTTAAACAAAAATATCAATTTGGACAACGGCATAGTATAATGACACGCGAACATGTAATATGTACCAGAAACTTGTTATAAAAGCAATAAAGATTAAATTTGTATAGCGCTATGTATTATATGCACGTATATTATTTGCTTCTGGTTGTTCGAACGATATCGCTAGCAATAGTGATTCATATGTATAATATATATATATATATATATTGTATTTGAATGATATAAGAAAAGAGAGTTTCAATCTTCTAGCCAATTCATGCATAACATTTTTTTTCTAACAATTTACGTTGAGCTCCAAAAATGGATCGCTAAAACGTTTCACGTGATAGAGACGGCTTATTATCAATAAAATTTATAGAGCTAACTTCAAACATTTTAAAGCGACAATATATTATTAAAATGATAAAAAAAAGATGTATGCTGTAAAGCTAATGCTTAGGTAGGTATTAGGTAAATGGAATTATACTCGTAAATTGCTGAATACAATTTTAGTTATATTTAAAGAGTTTTGTTCAATATAATGTACAGTGGACCCTCGGTTAACGTACACAATTGGTTCTAGCATCTTGCTCGTTATGCAAAACGTTCGTTAAGCAAAAACCCATATTCCTATAAGAATCAATGTAAACTAAAATAATGCGTTCCAGGTCGAAAAAAATACAGTCTTATATGTTTCAATTGAATTTTATTGAAAGAAACCTAGTACCTAGCATTATTAATCTACATTAAGCAAAAAACTGTCTAGAGTCGTTTGTTTCTGACGTCCCTTCAAAATTTGTTCAAAATGGGACACAGCATTATCGTTGAATAATTCTGTTGCACGTACTGCCGCTGTCTGACTGGGGTGATGCTTTTAACGTATGATGCCACAAACTCCCATGCTTGAGCATTTCTCTGATTGCACTAGACGGTTGCTGTTCTCGGTTATCTCCTCGTCTGATAAAGTTGCTTCTTAACATCTTGTTGTAAATCACATTGCAATTCTATAAGCTCGTCGGTAGTCAGATCTTCACTGTGCTCTGCCACAAGTTCAGCGATATCATTTCCATCCACCTCTAGCCCAATACGGTCAGCCAAAATATTATTTCGTTGGTTATGGGATCCGTAGATACTGCGTCGAGTCCTTCAAATGTGCATTCGGCAAAGCGGTCGGCCAAAGATTTTTCCAGGAAGATTCGAGTGTTCTCTTAGTAAACGCCTTTCCATGCCTATCAATAATTTTGAGACAGGCAACAATGTGGAAGTGATCTTTCCAAAACTCTTTTAGAGTAAGATTTGTTTTTTCAGTCACGTCAAAGCAATGCTGGAAAAGTTCTTTTGTGTAAAGCTTCTTGAAGTTAGAAATCACTTGCTGATCCATGGGCTGAAGCAATGGGGTTGTATTAGGTGGCAAAAAGTGTATTTTGATGAATTTAAACTCTTCAATGAGTTCATCTTGTAAACTTGGTGGATGTGAAGGAGCGTTATCCATAATAAGCAGGACACGAAGAGGCAAATCCATCTCAATCAAATATTTCAGCACAGAGGGGCCAAAAACATTATTGATCCACTCAGTAAAAACAACACGTGTCACCCAAGCTTTACTGTCGACTTCCACATGACATTTAGCTTACTCTTGTCAACATTATGCTTTTTGAAGGCACGTGGATTCTCTGAATGATAGACAAGTAGCGGTTTTATTTTCAAGTCGCCACTTGCATTGGAACAAAAAAGCAGAGTAAGGCGGTCTTTCATTGGCTTATGGCCGGGCATTGCTTTCTCTTCTACTGTTATGTAAGTTCGCTTGGGCATCTTTTTCCAAAAAGACCCGTTCGTCGCAATTAAACACCTGCTGGGGCAAGTAACCCTCAGTATCCACAAGCTTCTTGAATTCGCCTACATAACTCTCGGCAGCCTTAGCGTCTGAGCTTGCTGCTTCACCATGCCTTATAACGCTATGAATACCAGTACGTTTTTTGAAATTCTCGAACCACCCCTTACTTGCTTTGAAGTCTTCCCTTCTTGCTGTGATGTTCCTGGCGACTTTTCAATCAGAGTAGTGAATATCGTTTTAGCCTTCTCACAAATTATATTCTGCGAAATTGTGTCAGCTTGCATTTGCTTTTCGTTAATCCATATCAAAAGCAATCTTTCAACATCATCGAGAATTTGTGGTCGTTGCGAAGAAACTCTTGATACTCCCTTTTGAAGCGTTTAGCACCTCAAGCTTGTCCTGATTCTTGAGGATAGTAGAAATCGTTGATTTCGACAAGTTGAACGCACGTCCTAATCAGCCACACCAAACCTCCTTTATGTTTTTGAATGATCTTGAGTTTCATTTCAATAGTTATTTGGTCCTTGTATTTTTCTCCTTTCCGAATTTTTTTTGAGGGCATTTATGTTAGTTATTTTGCAATTTTTATAAAAGCAAATTAAAAAATAAAAAATTTGTATGTTTCAACACGTCTTGTTAATTTTACGAACAATTCTGCACTAAAATAAAACAAAATTCTGAACTATGAAGCAAAAGCTAAACGCAGACAGCCCAATAATGTGAATTCGGGGTTTCCCTGTTTAGGTTGTTATGCGAGACTTCGTTCGTAAAGCGAACTTTTTTCCCAAAAAAATGTATTCGTTATGCGAAATGTTCGTTATGCGGGGCGTTCATTAACCGAGGGTCCACTGTATATAAGATGCATTCACAAATAAACGGAGTATGTTGAATTAGTTTTGAGCGTTCTAACAGGTAATGCTGCTTAACCTGACTGAGACAAAACTGCCTGTTTATTTGTGAACAAACCTTTAAATGTGTAAATAATTTTGCATATTAAACTGTTGTTGCATTCTTTAATATCTTGTCAAGTTGCAAAACATAAGTGTTCATGTAGTAATTCTTTTGGTTAGATAATCAATACAAGCTAAACTTAAATAGTGGAAATCATTTATGTGTAACTCTTTTTTCTATAATAAGTTAAACTATCCTTTCATCTTTTATGTGATAATTCTTAAAAAAATGTCGTAATTTTGACGAAAAAAGATCGATCCTTGTCGAATGGTTTACCCGGGCTGTATAAAACCCTGTAAGTACCACTTGGAAGTTCCTTTAACTACCCTGAAAAAATGCTCTCGTCATTCCACGCCGTTGACTAGTTATTATACAGTCATAGGTTATATTCTAGTCACATTTGCATGGGCGTGGGTAAGTTTCGTGACCAGAATTTTTGTAGGGTAACTATATCTAAAGTTATACCTTGCTGGTACTTACATGGCCGACAGAGTACGTACCATGAGTCTCTGCCGGCGTGTTGTCGCTGGTGAGTTGACTTTGCCGGTGAAGCCGACGCTGTTGTTGGTTGTGGTGGGCGGTCTTGGGGGCGCCGTAGTTGGTAATGTGGTGGTTGTTGCGCTCTGGTCCGAGGTAATCGAGTGAAACCTGGTGCGATAAAGCTTCGTGCTGGCCTTACGATCTGGATGACTGGCCATTTTGGCGTTAGTTGTATTACGCGGCAGCGTACTGCTGGCCCTGGAGGCGGAATTGGTAGTCGGACGCTTTTCCGAGGTGGTAGGGTACTTCGTAACGTAGAGAAAGGGGTTTATCTTCGGATTGCAATGGTTCTCATCAACATTTAGCTCAGTGCCGTCCGAATCCGTATCGGAATCACTAAAACTTTCCTCACTAAGTATGACTGTGAAATGCCGACCTACTTCACTAGATATTATATACGTGCGCTTGTGTCAACACGACACCCACCGTGATAAGGTTTATTCCCACTTGTTTGTTCTTCTAGTAGTTGGGCCTGCAATTCCTCGTTGCAGTCTTTTGGTTCTTGCACAATGCTCGTTTGAATTCGTGCCCAGCAGGCTAGGGTGTTTGGTGATTCGTTAAATATAAGTGGGGATGTGCAGTTGACGTAGCAATAATGTTAATAAAGCAGTTGGCGCCTTGCTATTGAAGTTGTGTCAACCGATGTTACAAGATCCCTTTTTATTTATATATCGCCAGGCCCTCCACAATTTTAGCTGCAGCCAATCACACTTTTTTCCGGAAACGCATGGCAATTTTCTGCTAGTAATCGCAGATCTGCCTTTTTCTTGTTTTCGATACTTTGTATCGCAACTTTCGCCCATCACCAGTCACTAGGTGTGTTCGCGCGAACACGCTCACAAGTCAACCGTAACGTAGACCATAACAGCCGACCGTAACAATAAATATACTAAATAGCAAGGGACCCAAAATAGAGCCGTAAGGAACTCCACACTTCAGGGTTTTAAGTTGCGAGGCTACTGATCAGTTTTTACGTTTTCAAAACGACCAGATAAATAGTCCTTTAAAAACACTGAAAGCTGACTCACCAAACCCGAAATAAGATTTGAGCTTAGAGCAAAGCTGAGTCAAATGCTTTTGAAAAATCGAGCAAACATAAGAGAGATAATTCACCTTTGTCAAAGCAAATTCTCAAGTCGTCCATGATTTTAACCATTGCGGTTGAGCATCCATGCTTTGCTCTAAACCCCCCTGCAGAGGAGATAATAAATCATTTCAGATAGATGCTTAGAAACCTGCTCAGCCATTAACAACTCCAGTATTTTCGACATAGATGGAAGATGCTAATTGGACGAAAATCACTGGGGGAAGAAGCAACTTTAGTTTTGCGCCAAAGGACACACAAGCGACTTACTACGAATCAGGGAAGGAGGATGTGGTGAAACAATGATTAATTACATGAATTAAGGGACTTATAATATAGGGGAAAATCAACTTTATAAACTTAATAGGTATCACCACCAGCATTCCAATTTTATTTTGAAGATACACCTAGCCACATCAGCTTCAGTTACGCTAGAAAATTCGAAAGGAGCGCCAGAGTACATAGCAAATTGACATGGAATGGATTCAGGCGAAATGGCAGTCGATGAGACACTGTTTAGAATGGTACTGTTCATTACATCAACATCTAAAGTACATTCTGATTTGCCAAACCAAACCAAACCAAACTCGAAGGTTTTCGATATTACGCCAAAAGTTCCACACGGTAGAGCGGGGTTAAGCTTAGCAGAAAAATACTTCAGTTTCTCACTCCTTATTATTTGCGTAGCTCGATTTCGAGCCATGCGAAAGCCATCCCAGTTAGCAGTACTTCTATTGGACTTCCAGACACGATATGCCTTACTGCGAATTTTAATGGCTTCCTGGACATTGCTTTTGAACCACGGGCAAGGACTCATTTTTTTATGTCGGATTGGGATGTGGGTATCAAATGCAGTTAGCATGCGGCAGTTAAGACGCTGTAGTTTTTCACTACCGGTGGGTAGATACTATGGGTCGATTCTATTAAGGTCAGACGAAAGTCACGGTACGTAAAGATATGCTCAGAAGGTGGGTGGTTAAAGTGGATATCAAATGCACGAAATATAAGATCGTGGTCAGAAACGAATGACATTTGATCGAATTTTGAAATGCTTGAATGGCTTTCAATTTATAAAATTATTTTATCATGTACACTTTTGTTCATGAAAATTTTTGTATTTGAAATATATGTGACCCGGTCTATGAAAAGGTGGCTTATGACCCATAATTATATATATTTATTACATATATAATTTACATTTTAATGTTTAATATTCAACAAGATTAATCATTTTAATTTCCGTCTGTTAACAATTTAATATTATCTATTATCTGCAATCTTACTCTTATTTTCTTGTTAACTCCCTTTCTTGTGAAGGTAGGTTGAACTGGCCGGTCCATGAGGACCTTACATAGATTGATTGAGTCCGTCTTGTGAAATTTTTATTTTTTTTTATTTTGTTAAAGAATGATTTCTCGTTCACTCATTCGTACACGTAATTAAACAAATTTAGAAAACCAAAACAATAATAACATAATGAATACGATATCTCAAAATATAAAAAAAAACACACATCCAACAACAACCGTAGAAGACAACTTCCCAGCGGACCAAATGCTCACAAATGACACCCCATTTGAGCGATTTACGACATTTAAACGGCTAAAACTCTCGCAAACGCATCTGAAAACGATAGCAATATGATTCATATATCGTTCAGTTTGTGGCAGTGAAATTATTGTTTACGGTAGTCGCAATAAATAAAGCTGGCAAATATTAAGCAATATTTTTTATAGGCTTTTTTTGATACTTCTGCGTAGTCCGACAAAATATTTCATTTGATTCATTTTCAACTCAAATTAGATACTGAAAAAATTGTTTTCCCAAGTCGGAAACAATATTATATAAGTATCAAAAAGGATATTGTAAAATGATCACAGGAAATAGAATGAGCGAATTTTTCAGTTGTTCCGTTTCCGTTGGGTTCCCCTATATTAAATACATTAAAGCGCATTTGAGGCGTTTATTCTTACGTTGCACAGTGTTTATTTGTTGCAATGTTTATTTTTGCGTATAATAAATATTAAATAATATTTCAAACACAACACTCAAGTATTCACTTTCACGGATATCATAGAACTAAAAAATTGTTTTATTTCGTATTTGCGCTGCGCATCGATAGAAGAAATAACGCTATATACGAAACTTGAACCGTTATTTTGTCTGCATTTTGGTTTTTGTCACAAAACGCATGTTACAAAGCTCATAAGAAAGTGTTTTGCGTCACAAAAATAAGCATCTTTCTTTGCTCACTTGCCAGAATTCCTGCAAACATTAAGCGAGTGCTATGCGGTAAACAAATTTTCTATCGCTCTTTGTTCGCGTAGGAGCTTGTTTACAGGTTTTTTGCGATAAAAATAAAGTTTCTATCTTCTTTTGTTCATATATGAGCTCACTTCTGAGCATTTTGCGAGTCTCGCAAATTAATCAAACTTGGTCCGCTGGGTTAAACTCAAGACAAAATATAGTTTTTGTATTTGTATTTGTATTTATTTAGTAACTAGCTTATGCCCGTGGGTTTTACCCCACGTTTCTATAAAAATATGCAGGCTACTCGTAACCGGCCATGGGTAAAACATGAGTTGATAAAGTTGACTCCTGCTACAGCTAATGACTGTTGTTGTATGATATATTCATATTGGTAAAAGGATTCCCCTCGCGAAGTTGAGCTTGACAATTGAGTTGCAGAAGCTCTGAAGCTATAAAGGTTTCTATTGCGCTCATCAATCCCTTGATTCGCAGCTAATATCGTCCTTGCGCTTCATTGAATAGGAAATTTGAGGCATTTAAAATTGACGGGACAAATCTATCGGTATCAATGAAATCCTTGGTTTTAAACTTTTTTGTTTTCGAAATTTTCCGATAAAATGAATTGCTTCAATGACATTCGTAAAAGTTTTGTGATGAAAAGCCTTGTCCCCCCAAGCGCGGAGAATCGAAATAACGAAGCATAAATATTATGATATTATGGACCCTCTTTTAAGGATCGATCGATGAGGAGATATTTCTGATGGCTCAAAAAACTAATAAACTCAATCGGATATGCACAGCTTGGGAGTCTTCCACGACTGTGTTAATATAGTGATAAGTTCTTGGTTCTAGTGATATTAACATCCTCATTTTAAGGTGTCAAATCTGTTAGTGAAGAAATAGGAATTTTGCCATAATTAATTCAAGAAGTTGGTTAGCAAAAGCTGATGCTGAAGTGTTTCCGCCAAAATGCCCTCTCATATTTCTAAAGAGAGTAAATTTTTGTACGTAAAGCCGTCTATAGACGAAAAAGCACGCATTTACTTCAACTGCGGCTGTTCCAGCAAGTGACAGGAAAGCACCACGTTTGGTATGACCATTACACCTTAAATTCTTAAGGGTTTGGTCTAAAACTTGCAGCTACTATTTATGAGTCATGGTGCACCCATCGCACACCCTCACTTTGGCCTGACCCTTTGCTTATATTGCACATCGGTGTATCAGATGTTTGCAGACAGTGGTCATTTA
Source organism: Eurosta solidaginis (assembly GCA_029619165.1). Classification (NCBI taxonomy): domain Eukaryota; kingdom Metazoa; phylum Arthropoda; class Insecta; order Diptera; family Tephritidae; genus Eurosta; species Eurosta solidaginis. Next base: position 4,376 of record JARSSU010026810.1, on the reverse strand, counting down.
AATGCGGAGTTGTACATCCACTACACAAAGGGTATCCGCGGTATCTGAGAAACAACTGTCATAGTGATTTCTCTTTTTGCTCTTACATCAATTAATAAAAAATTTAACAGAAATGTTTTTTTTCCGGTTCCTCCAGGCGTCTCCAAAAGTACCAACCCTAAAGATAACATAAAAGAATACTAAATAACAGCCAAACCCAACTCAACAATCAAACTGTACGTGTTGAAATAACCTGATTTTTTAAGGCAGCCATAGCTCTGAAAGTCCTATTTGTCTTGTTTTTTTATACTCAGTTGAGCAGAGCTCACAGAGTATATTAAGTTTGATTGGATAACGGTTGGTTGTACATATATAAAGGAATCGAGATAGATATAGACTTCCATATATCAAAATAATCAGGATCGAAAAAAAATTTGATTGAGCCATGTCCGTCCGTCCGTCCGTCCGTCCGTCCGTTAACACGATAACTTGAGTAAATTTTGAGGTATCTTGATGAAATTTGGTATGTGGATTCCTGGGCACTCATCTCAGATCGCTATTTAAAATGAACGATATCGGACTATAACCACGCCCACTTTTTCGATATCGAAAATTTCGAAAAACCGAAAAAATGCGATAATTCATTGCCAAAGGCGGTTAAAGCGATGAAACTTGGCAGATGGGTTGAAGTTATGACGCAGAATAGAAAATTAGTAAGATTTTGGACAATGGGCGTGGCACCGCCCACTTTTACAAGAAGGTAATTTAAAAGTTTTGCAAGCTGTAATTTGGCAGTCGTTGAAGATATCATGATGAAATTTGGCAGGAACGCTACTACTATTACTATATATGTGCTAAATAAAAATTATCAAAATTGGATGAAGAACACGCCCACTTTTTAAAAAAAATTTTTTTTAAATTCAAATTTTAACAAAAAATTTAATATCTTTACTGTATATAAGTAAATTAAGTCAAAATTCAACTCCTGTAATGATATGATGCAACAAAATACAAAAATAAAAGAAAATTTCAAAATGGGCGTGGCTCCGCCCATTTTCATTTAGTTTGTCTAGAATACTTTTAATGCCATAAGTCGAACAAAAATTTACCAATCCTTCTCAAATTTGGTACGGACATAGACTCTATGACGGTAACTGTTCTCTGTGAAAATGGACGAAATCGGTGGAAGCCACGCCCAGTTTTTATACACAGTCCACCGTCTGTCCTTCCGCTCGGCCGTTAACACAATAACTTGAGCAAAAACCGATATATCTTTACTAAACTTAGCCCACCTACTTATCTGAACTCACTTTATCATGGTATAAAAAATGGCCGAAATCCGACCATAACCACGCCCACTTTATCGATATCGAAAATTACGAAAAATGAAAAAAATGCCATAATTCTATACCAAATACGAAAAAAGGGATGAAACATGGTAACTGGATTGGTTTATTGACGCAAAATATAACTTTGGAAAAAACTTTGTAAAATGGGTGTGACACCTACCATATTAAGTAGAAGAAAATGAAAAAGTTCTACAAGGCGAAATCAACAGCCCTTGGAATCTTGGCAGGAATACTGTTAGTGGTATTGCATATATAAATAAATTAGCAGTACCCGACAGATGATTTTCTGGATCACCTGGTCCACATTTTGGTCGATATCGCGAGAACACCTTCACATATACATCTAAGGGCCACTCGCTTTTAAAAGCCTCATTAATACCTTTAATTTGATATCCATATCGTACAAACACATTCTAGAGTCACCCCTGGCCCACCCTAATGGCGATATCTCGAAAAGGCGTCCACCTATAGACCTAATGCCCACTCCCTCTTAAAATGCTCAGTAACACATGTCGTTTGATACCCATATCGTACAAACATTCTAGAGTCATCCCTGGCCGACCCTAATGACGATATCTCGAAAAGGCGTCCACCTATAGACCTAATGCCCACTCCCTCTTAAAATGCTCAGTAACACCTTTCGTTTGATACCCATATCATACAAACACATTCTAGCGTCACCCCTGGCCCAGCCTAATGGCGATATCTCGAAAAGGCGTCCACCTATAGACCTAATGCCCACTCCCTCTTAAAATGCTCAGTAACACCTTTCGTTTGATACCCATATCGTACAAACACATTCTAGCGTCACCCTGGCCCACCCTAATGGCGATATCTCGAAAAGGCCTATAGAACTAAGGATTACTCCCTTACTCACCCATATCGTAAAAACATTCTAGAGTCACCCTTGGTCCACCTTTATGGCGATATTTCGAAAAGGCGTCCACCTATAGAACTAAGGATTACTCCCTTTTAAAATACTCATTACCACCTTTCTTTTGATACCCATATCGTACAAACACATTCTAGAGTCACCCCTGGCCCACCCTAATGGCGATATCTCGAAAAGGCGTCCACCTATAGACCTAATGCCCACTCCCTCTTAAAATGCTCAGTAACACCTTTCGTTTGATACCCATATCGTACAAACACATTCTAGCGTCACCCTGGCCCACCCTAATGGCGATATCTCGAAAAGGCCTATAGAACTAAGGATTACTCCCTTTTAAAATACTCATTACCACCTTTCATTTGATACCCATATCGTACAAACACATTCTAGAGTCACCCCTGGCCCACCCTAATGGCGATATCTCGAAAAGGCGTCCACCTATAGACCTAATGCCCACTCCCTCTTAAAATGCTCAGTAACACCTTTCGTTTGATACCCATATCGTACAAACATTATAGAGTCACCCCTGGCCCACACTAATGGCGATATCTCGAAAAGACGTCCACCTATAGACCTAATGCCCACTCCCTCTTAAAATGCTCAGTAACACCTTTCGTTTGATACCCATATCGTACAAACACATTCTAGAGTCACCCCTGGTCCACCTTTATGGCGATATCTCGAAACGGCGTCCACCTATGGAACTAAGGATCACTCCTTTTCAAAATACTCATTAACAGCTTTCATTTGATACCCATATCGTACAAACATATTCTAGAGTCACCCCTGGTCCACCTTTATGACGATTTCTCGAAAAGGCGTTCACCTATAGAACTAAAGCCCATTCCCTTTTAAAATACTCATTACCACCTTTCATTTGATACCCATATCGTACAAACACATTCTAGAGTCACCCCTGGTCCACCTTAATGGCGATATCTCGAAAAGGCGTCCACCGATAGACCTAAGGCCCACTCCCTCTTAAAATGCTCAGTAACACCTTTCATTTGATACCCATATCGTACAAACAAATTCTAGAGTCAGCCCTGGTCCACCTTTATGGCGATATCCCTAAATGGCGTCCATCCATAGAACTATGGCCTACTCTCTCTTAAAATACTCTTTAATACCTTCCATTTGATACACATGTCATATAACCACATTCCAGGGTTACCCTAGGTTCATTTTCCTACATGGTGATTTTCCTTATTTTGTCTCCATAGCTCTCAACTGAGTATGTAATGTTCGGTTACACCCGAACTTAGCCTTCCTTACTTGTTTTTCAATTCCATATATTACCTACATACAAACATTCATAATTTTAGCTTTATATATATATAGATAGAACATGTGGATAGACTGAAGTTAAAAAAATTTTAACGGCGGAAGATTAATTAACATCGAAAAGGAATAACAGCCAAACATCTCTGTAGCCAAACTTTAGCTGTTATAATAATCTAAGTTTGTACGGCAGCCATATTTCTGAAAAATTCCATTTGTAGGGAAGGTGCCCTTTCCCGAATTCCACATTTTACTGGAGGTGTTAGGACTTAACCTCATATAGCTCGTTACCAATTTTCATTATCCTACCATTACTACATCCAGAGATATGCAGTATGATAAATTCTATTTATATGGGAGGTGCCACGCCCCCTTCTCCCCCACCCCACATTTTATTAGGGGTGTTAGGGATTGATCTTATATAACTCCTTACTGAATTTCAGTGTTCTAGCATGAATACCTTCAGATTCATGTAGTACCAAATATTAATTTTGCATGGGAGGTGCCACGCCCCTTTTATATATCGATATTATTTTTATCCTATGACCATCCCTGGAAGGTTTATAGTGGGTTGTGCAAATTTGGTTGTGATGGGTCGATCCGTTTAGGACGCAAGTCGATCTATACCTACATACATACATACTTAATTTGAATTTTATATATATAGATGAAAAATTAGTACAATAAGGCTTAGACTTTTATAGTACAACAGCAAAATTATTAAAAATATAAATGCTTGGGGAAACAATAAAATAGAGACACCAAATACATCATATCATAAAAGTAATGCAAATAAGTAATTAAAAAAAAATCAGCAACCCCACTAATCTCAACATGCTAGGGCCGATAAAATAAATAATTAAAAATAAAATAAA
>JARSSU010026808.1:0-68365 GCA_029619165.1 Eurosta solidaginis | reverse complement strand
TTCAATCAAGAAAAAATTTAGCATAACAATAATAATGATAAAAATTATTGTTAGCTTGAGCTCGATTCGAACCCGCAATTTTGCATTATTTACATGTCATTCCAACATCAATTTAATGCGAATTATGCATTTTCAATAATGTAAATTTAACAAAATTTTCTATGATTATTTTTATGATGTATGCGTGTATTCGGATTTTCACTTTCTCTGCTCTATCTGTATCACTCTCTCTTTCTTCATCTCTCTCTATTATATAAAGCAGTGACGCCCTCTCTAGTTTCGTAGAGTTTCGGAAATTTATTCGGCGCACTCAACCTTTTCGTATGAGCGCCGCGACTCAGATTCAGCCATGGCGGAACATAGATAATTAATTGAGGATCGCACTGCGACCACTGGTTTATTGTGCCCCGGCGGACCATACAAGGTGGCAGCATGGTGACATACCTACCTAAACATAAAAAAGTTCCATGTACTTTGTTTTTGAAATTTGATGGTTAATGTCAAAATCGTACTGTTCCGGAAGTTGATGTATCAAATCATATAAAAAAGTACAAATCAGCGGTCACCGTACTGCCACCTTATATAGTTCCGCCACGGCTTTACGTCTCTGATCTCATGCGTAATTGTATGCTCAAAGTTTTTTCTCCATTCTACATGTATACACATTAGGGTGGGTCGATTTGTATGGAAGAAAGTTAACCGATATCGCGCCATCGATTTTTCGATAAGATTTGGGCTCAAGAAAAAAAGGTCCACTACGCATATCGAAAAATAATTCTCAGCCTGCGAAATTTCAATTTTTAGGACTTTTTTCGACTTGATTTTTAAGGTTTTTTCATGACCTATTAAAAAATTGTTATCGCCACCGTTTTTGCGGACTTTTTGGGGTCGGCAGGGTATACATGAAATTTACAATCAATGAAACTTTTTTTAGTAGGTCATGAAAAAAACCTTAAAAATCAAAATCGAAAAAATATGAAATTCGCAGGCTCTAAAATTCTTATTTTGGGTGTGCGTAGTGGAACTTTTTTTCCTGAGCCCAATCCTATGAAAAATCGATGGGCGATGTTGGTTAATAATTCGACACAGTCTAATACACACATTCCTACAAAAATATTACGTTTGTGTTCGAAGCTCTGCTGGCTTTTGTGCACCACTGATATAAACCAATCCTTTCCAATTTCAGTGAGCTGCAAAAGCATGCATGCGGATGGAACAAGAATGCGTCAAACGTAAGGGCCGTCCAAAATGTGTTTTGTGCACCCGAGTGTGGAGCAGCAAAACGCCGCAGACAACAAGCAGAAAAGCAAAAGATTTTTCGTGGGCACGAACTACACAGCGAACAACTGCTCACGAATCGACAACATTGTGCTGGGCGGTGGTACGACCAGTGGAGTTGAAGTGAGTGCCGGAAATGGCAAGCGGCTCAACGCTACCCTTCTTCGGTGATGACAAGTCGCCACGCGACATACGTAGTTTAAGTAGTGAATTACAAATATAATTTAGGTGTTGAACACCAACACAAAACCAAAACCAAGAGAAAATGATTACAATGGAAAAGTCAAAGCCAAGAAAGCCTCAACTAATAATCATTTGAACGAGATAAAGCAGAAGACGGGTAGACTTTTCATAATGGCGAATGTGGAGCGCGAAAGCGAGAAACCCCACATACAACGAAGATTACAAATTTTTAGCAATGTAAGAACAATAGGCGGCATCGTAAGAAATATAGAAATCAAGAAATGATTATGACCATAATTATGATGATGAAGCGATGATAATGATGATGATGATGAATGAAAAAGAAAACAAAGACGACGTCAGGATGCAGGCAGGTGCTGATGATCGTAACGAGATGGTGATGTTGTGATTGGTTTGACGATTATCGACGAGCAACCAACGACGCAGTAGCGCTTGATTCAACAGAACAAAACAATTACAGCAACGTCGTTAGGGATCCGAAACGCTAAATTCATCGTCTAGACATAAAACAAATAAAAGCTTAAACAAAACAACACAACCAGCAGAAACGCAGTAGACAACAGAAAGAAAATGAAATGGATCTTGGTAAACGTCTGCCACAGAACGGCAATAACAATTTTGCAATCATAAAGCGTTTGCCAACGCCATACAAGCCAGACGACACGAGAATACTCCAAATCACGATGAGTTGTTGCTTGGAGTAGTAGACATTGCAAACGAGTGGCAATAACAACAACTATAACTTTGAAGGTGGCAGCAAACATCACGAACGGCATCGCATCAACAGCATCAACGGAAAACGCAAACATCATCATTGCAAAAACAACAACAGCACCTGCTGGAGCTGGACAACAACAACAAATTGATCTACAGCATCAAACTCCCTCGTGTGCAACATACGAACACAAAAATCTCAAGGATCACATAACAACAAAATAATAGCACGTCACTAAAACTTTCGCACGCGCACATCTTCATATCTATGACAACATCCTCATACCCAAACACACTACAACAACAACAACAACTCTATTACCAATGACAATAGATTTGCAGACAACACAAAAAACAGCAACAGAAACGGCTACCACTCCCGTAATTCCGTCATCATGTCGCCATCTTTGATGATCGTTTATTAGATCACGGAAGTTATTTGGCAAAATCATCCTCGTCGTCGTCGTCATCTTCTACAGGCGATCACACAAAAAACACAGCGCATCGATGACGGAATCGTTTTTTTGTGAAGGTGTTTTCTGCTGACGTTGGCAAGTCATCTCTTAATTCCGAGATTTCGGCATTACTCGATGGCATTAATGACAAATTCAATGTTTAATGGATTTCCGAATCGTCAATTCGAGTTGCGGTGAGTTGAGTTTCTCATTCAGAATATATCAAATATTTTTGAGGATTTATGTTGGAGACTTCAGAAAACTGTAATTAGTGAGTTGGATATAAATATCTGTGAATATGAAAGTCGGTATGCAGGGGTGTGTTTTTGTATTCACGATCGCCACCACTGCGTCGTGTTCCAAGTACGATCTCTAGACTATGTTCGATCGTATGACGGATGCCATGGTATACTACTTACTAATTGGCACTTACCGTTAAACACGGCTATGGCCGTACCAAAAATTCGCGCCTGAGTTGCTTCTTCGCGGTGCTATTGAGCGCCGAATTGTAAAGACTACGGAACTTAAATCGACGCGACCGAAGCATCATCTTTACTTCACATAACATGGCCCATAGCTGGCGTAGCTTCTGTGTTATAATTCGCTGTACTAGGTTGATGTCTGCGTATGCTCGTAAGTTCATCATAATCTTCATTGGTAACCGCCGTCGCCAACGCTTAGAGGTTCGTGAATCTTTCGAAGAACTTTTCTCTCGAGCACTCCCAGAGCCGTCTCATCAGATATTATCATTGTCCAGCCTACTGCACATAAAGAGGACGGGTAGTGACTTGTGGAACATGATTTTAATGTGCATTTGAATGGCCTATTTTGTCTAAAGTACCATTCTTGGTAAGAGCGATTCTTCGCTGGATTTCATGCTGATGTTGTTTCTAAATTATGGCTACGACAGTGGTGTGTGTTTAAAGGAGCAAATGCGCGGATTTTTTGCTTGATGACAGCAGGTACTTCGTTTTGTCTCGTTCAATTTTTCAAGTTTGGAGTAAACAAAGCCATTATTTTATAAGATGGGGTGGTAAGCTAAGACAAATGCGTTTTATTTTTGGGGCAGCCTACTGCCCTCAAGGCCAATGAAACCAGGCTCGCTCTGTTTATGTGTCCACACCGTGTGGCTCCGCCCTTAGGCATGACTTCAGGGGGGAGTTCCAGCGATTCTTCGCACCGTGTTGCCACGTAACTATTGTTCGAGGCCTTGCGCTTTTTTTTCTTTCTTTGTATAAGTCACCTGATTGCAATGTCATTCAGACCGGCTATTTCGCTGAAAAGGGCGCGTCGTCGGACACCGTCCGATAAGTACTTGCTATTCGTATACTAGTAATTCGGTAAGGTGCTAGTAAATTCTTTTTGGTGAGTAATTTTAGGTCCATGCCACACTGGTTTGGTTAAATTTTCGAGCTGATAACGTCGCACAATAGCTGATGGGTAGCTTCGTCTGGGCCGCCGGTGTGTGAGAATTATTCGCATTAAGGCTCAGAAACCTTCCCTCTGTTAACTCCTAATATTCAGATGTCGCTCTGCATTCGCACTATTCCAATGCTTACGCTGCTAGCATCAGTAATCATTAATTTGAATAGGAGACAGTGCCCCACTCAAGCACCCGCCCATTCTGTTGGGAGCACAGTGCTGCACACTTGAGAAAAAAGTCCGGTTAAGTATGATCACATAACTGGCCACTCTCCCGGAAATACAGCTGTACCCCATGGCAAATTTTTGCCATTGGTAGATACCTACACAGTTATAAACTGGACGTATTCGCACAATAGTGGTGAAAAGCCATTTACACAAGAGATAAAATGGCACAGTAAAGACCAAGAGCGGCAAATGCTGAGCTTGCCATTTTTTATCTGAATTTCACTTTTTGCGCTAATAGCCTTAATTATTAAATGTTAGTATGGCCCTGTTTTTATTTATATCACTTTGATAAAAGATTTTATTTATTTTTCCTGTAGGTAGAAAACTTCCAGGGACCTCATCCTGTTTGCGGTACAGACGTCGTACTTACAACACAGAATGTCAATTGAAGAAACGTGCTTGTCGCACTAACAACCCGTCATTGGCTGTTGCATATCGTGGACATTGCCGAAGTAAGTTTGAAAAACGACTTAATTTTACTAATTATTATTATACCGTTACCGCATTGAGACTTGAAAAGATCTGCTGTTCTCCGCTTACTAGTATGATGCTATCATGTATGACTCAATATCGCAAGTCGATTATGCCTAACACTTGCAGAAGAACAAATTTGTTCTTGTGTAAAGTGTTTCCCTATTCATTTCAGTTAAAATTTATTGTTCTTGCTGGAATTTGTACTAAGCCTGAAAACTTAACAATTTGCAGGAAAACATGTTCAACATATAAGCCGTCCACATTCAAGACTTACGTAATATGTGCCATCGAATATATTAGCATTAGCATAAAATCCAACTGCCAAGATGCACGAATTGCATAGCGAATTATTGGCCATGCACCTGGCATTCCACGCTGAAGGAAATACTTTTGAAAGCCAAAAAGTTCATAAATAAAGCATTGATTGCATGCATAAATAAACTGCATCAATTTAGATACATACCATGTATTATTTATATCGGAGTGATGTTGCGAACTACAATTTTATACAAACACTAGCAGACCCGGCAGACGTTGTTCTGCCTAGATTTGGCCTATCTGCTTACATTTAATAAGCTTTTTCAGTCTAACTCTGCCCTACCCTCTACACTTTTTCTAATCTTTTTATTCACTCCTCCCTCCCGTCTTTTTCGCTTATCTTCCAGCTTCGTCTCATTCTATCTCTTTCTCAGTCTCCTTCTCTCTTTTCTCTTCTCTCAGTTTTTCTCCTTCTTCTCATCTCTTACTGCCAGTCCAGAGGTGGTATGTATTTTGTTTCAGTCCCATTCCGAGTCTCAGTCCCAGTCCCACTCCGAGTCTCAATCTCAGTCCCAGTCCTAGTCCTAATCCCAGTCCCAGTCCGTCTCTGGTATACTTCCCGAAAAATCTTCGTAAATACTAATATAGGCAAACTTATACACGAAATTTCCGGCAAATCGAATAGGACGTATGTATGTGGGTATTATTAATTCTTGTCTTTATTTCGGCTTCGCATGCATATTTATCAGTTTTGCCAGGTTGATGCGCCTAAATCGAATATCACAATGAACTTTAGAGCTCTCAGCTTTCATTTGATATCCATAATATAAAAACACATTCTAGGTGTATTCGGGTCCATGTTTTGGCCTATATCTCGAGACCGTAGTCATCCAGCGGTGTAAAACTTACTCTGTACTAAATCACTCATCAACAGCTTCAATTTGATACCCAAAATGTAAAAACATTGTCTAGGTGTTCACGGGCCCACGTTAGGCCTATATCTCCAGACCCTGGAGATACCCAGGGGTATGAAAATTATCCTCTACTAAATCACTCATCAACAGCTTTCATTTGTTATCCATATTGTATAAACACATTCTAAGGGTACCCGGGTCCACGTTTTGGGCTATATCTCGAGACCCTAGCTCCCAGTTGTATGAAAATTATCCTGTACTATAGCACTCATCAACAGCTTTCACTTGATATCCATATTGTATAATCACATTCCAGGGGTACCCGGTCCACGTTTTGATCTCAAGACCCTAGGCACGTAGCGAAAAAAAGTAGACGTTGCCCTATTCTCAGACCTACCCAATATGCTCACAAAATTTCATGAGAATCGGTTCAGCCGTTTCGGAGTAGTTAAGCCTCTAAAACCGTGACAGAAGAATTTTATATATTAGATGATTTTGCTAGTTTGATCGCAGTAACACGACTGTGGTTTCTTGCTCTTGTTTTTTCAGAGTTGGGGTAAAAAATGTTTATCTACCATACTTGCCCCTATTGCAGCAACCGTGCACCGTGGTTAGATTAGGTACTTCCTACCTACCCACTAGAAGAAATTCTTAGCCAATGCGAATGCCATCACCCTCCCGAGCTCTGCCATACTGCCGAAAAACTGTTCGCCCAGAAAGCTGAGTCGTCTAGTTTGCAGTCCTGGATACCGGCAGTGAAAATGATGAATCAACTCCTATCCCTCCTCATACTGAGATAACCCAGCGATGGTAATACCTAGCTGGGCGTATTGCTTATGCTCGTTTTGGAACAATCCTGGCTTTCTCATCATCACCTTCAATATCGCTATGCCCAGGGATCCATCAAAGGGACATATTGAGATGCCTTATGAAGATGGTTACATCGGTGTCTGAGACCGTACTGCCCTGGTCAATCGGTACGACTGATTTACCTGCATGTACTTTGAGGGCAATACAGTTCCATTTCTCGTTTCCCTTTTCGAGTCGTCTGTGTAGATTGGAATGCTTCTACCACTGTCTAGGCCTTTTTCCTATTCCTTCTCTCGGTTTCTCGGTTCTGCCTTCATCACGAGAATTTGCAGAAGGTGTATTCGGTATCGTCTTCATCTCAACCTTTCATATTCTGTGCGGGTATTTTCCGTAGAGTATTTGAGCATTTGAACAACGCATGCCCCACCACAGTTTTTTGTGCTCTATGCTTTAGCATCTGTGATTAGTTTCCATTTTTCTTATCACAGCCTAAACGTTTGTTCCCTGCTCTTTGGCTAACGACTTTCATGTTTCGACTTTTTTGCTTCCCATAGCCTTATTATTTCCAGCGACGTGGACTGCTGGGTGATTACTTATACGGCTGGTCCTGATACATACTGCGATAAGCGGAGGCCACTCTCCGACCTTTTATTTCTTGTACAGATGCTTGAAATTTACAGCTGTTCGTTTTCTGAAGTGTGCTTGTCGATAGTGCGGAGCCGGAGGAACGTGGATAGGGTAATGTCCATCAGCAGCTTCCTTTGCTTTCTGTTGGTCCTCCGCTGTTTGCAATCAGCCAGCGCACTAACAATGTCTGCTTACGTGTCTTCTCAGTCGAATGTTGAACTTGCGCCCAGCATGTTAGTGGGGAGTCTAGCCTTACACCTAAGGACATAACTACCTTCTTTGATGTTATATTTCCTGAGAAGGTTTCAAAGCCAATTTTTTGCGATATTTACTTTTTTAAGGAGTATCAACTCTTTTTTTCTGCTGCCATTTGGAGTCCACGCAAGTCAAGCCATTCCTTGGTACATGTAATGATCTGATAGTGCCTTCTCTGTGCTTCTTCTGTCTTTCTGACTGTAATTGCTATGGCAATGTCGTCTGCGTATCCGATTAAGAATAAAGTTCATCATAGCAAGCGTTCCATAAATCCGAACAAGAACTGCCACCTGTGCTGCCCCGCATATGACTTTCATTGTTGGCAGTCCTCTGAAATTTGGTTGATATAGATGCGGCCGGTAAGCTGGCAGTGTTCCGTAGATAAGAGCTATATTTAAAGTATTTATTTCGACCTACCCTTATAGGAAGATAGTAACAACTTAGCATTTCAACAAGAACTCCTCTCAGACTTTCTGTTAAAAGATTGTATAAATTAAGTTAAATTCATATCTGTACTGACAAAAAAATATTTTTTCAGTTCAATGTAAAGTACACTTTAGGTGCCCCACTGGGTACTTATGTTCAGGCATACAGGGTGCTCGAGTACCTTTTTGAATACATTTCACGCCATAAATATAAAAAATAACACCAATTTCTCGATTACATATCTATTTGCATCAAGATGATTGTTATGAGATATAGGCGATGAGTACTATGTGCCTTTATCATACCAAGTTGTCTAATAGTTTTTTGTTAAAAAGGGCACACAGCATATACTAATCTGATGCTTTTTGCTGCCCTTTTTTCGATCACTCTAGACTTAGGCTTTCCAGCACATTCGATAGATGCTCGTTCCTACCAAAATCGGTGTGGTGTAGCGCGATCGGTTGACATATCGAAGTAACTGGGTTTAAGTCCCTTGAAAAGCAACATCAAAAAGCCATGAAAGCGTTTTTAGCGAAAATTCATCTGAGTTTAAGTTCGGAGTCCGCATAAAACGTATAGTTCCCGTCTAGTATAACGATGCAAATTCGAAGAGAAACTCAGTCTAATTTTTCTTGGAGCGATATACCTCCTATTTATTTTATTTTTATCTAGTATTCATCTTATTTTTCTTACGCCTCTATGTCGTTCAAATATTACACAACATTTCTAGATATTAGGCTTATAACAAGAAATATTTCTAGTAAAAATGGCCTATATCAAATTTCACCATTCTCGGAGTATCACTTAATCAATAAATAATCACGTTTTTTGTGTTTTCCAAATGTTATATAAATAAAAGGGTGTGTGGGTTATCATCCGATTTTGTCCATTTAAATAGCGATGGGAGGTGATCAAGGAATCCACTTACCAAATTTCGGTAAGATATCTCAATATTTACTCAAGTTATCGTGATAGCAGACAAACGAACGGACGGACATGGCTAAATCAGTTACTTTTTTCATCCTGACCATTTTGATATATGGAAGTCTATATTTATCTCGATTCGTTTATGCCGTTATGATCAATCGTTATTTTACCAAAGTCCATAATATTGAAACATATCGGAAACTTCAAGTTTTAGGTATGTTTCCTTAAAATGCAGATGTGTAAATAAATATGTAAAATAAACAGCAGCGTAAATCCAACCTGGTTACATCCGAACTTAGACTCCCTTACTTTTTTGGAATAGTTTGTGATTAAAATATACCTCAATAAGATTAGAAAAGTAATTTATCTGAAATGAACTGTGCAATTGAAACTCACGCTGAGTATATAATATTCGGTTACACCCGAACTAAGTCACCCTACTTATTTTTTTATTTTGTATGTAATTTCATACATACGCGCACAAAGAAATTACGGTTATTCTCATTTGGTTGTATTCTTACTATTAACTTACACCTACTTCCTACTACTCGTGTTATTTAGCTTCCATTCCGTAACAATTATAGTCTCGCAGCAAAATCGGAGAGCTATATATTGCCCGATATCCATCCTAGTCGATGCAACGATTTTTGACACGAAACGATAACGAACAACATTTTTTTGTCTTAATTAAAAACTTCTAATCTTGCCACAATTAAGGCATGCGGTCAACCGTCTTTAACTGGAAGACGTCGTACACTTCAGCGGGTTAAGATCGTATCGTAAGATGCGACTAAATTCTAAGATCGAGAAGGTTTGACGTGGTAATACAAACTGTTCCCGAGATGGTCGGGTTAGTACCTTAATTGTGCCGGATCATTATCTAACAAAGAACCATCATCATCTATAATGCTTCCCCAAAAACCTACGGGGAATATGTTTATCGCTACAAGAAGAAGAAGAAGTCGTACAGCTCGTTTTATGCAATCTGCCTGTGTAAAATTAGTTTAAGTCTTAATCATTAGTTCTACTTTGAAGAGAAAAGTGAAACTATATCTTTGATTAGAGGTGGTTATTTTATGCACCATACATAAAATTTCTGAAATTTATTAAGCAATAAAGAAACATGACCCAATGGTCCAATCATTAACTTTTAATCAGTCAGTGCACTAACCTAACGTTCCTCCCAAAATTGCTTACCTTCTCATGAGACACCCTGTATTAAAAAATATTTGTGTGGCTAAAAAGGTATACACAGAAATACCTGTAATGCGTTCTAATGAGTAATAAAAATCATCCAAAAGTGTGGAATTTTACAACAAAAACTTTCCTGCTGTTGTTGTGGTGCAGTCCGAAAACTTTCCAAGTATCAACAATAATAATAACAATAACAACTTATGGCTTCGCGAAGACAACAACGCCCCTACAATGTTGCTACAAAAAACGAAAATTGCCACAACTAATGCCACTGACTATTGGCACGAGTCATATGTCAACAACAATAATTATATCTACGACTACAACTATTTAAGAGCAGTGTACGCACCATCTTCAGCTAACCGTTTGACCAATTGCTTGGCACAATCGACAACAAGTATTGGTCTAAGAGCCTCGCCACATAAGTAGTTTTTCATATAGATGCGTTTAATTCAATCTATGCATTATGAGTAGATTGGACGTATTTTTATGGAGAACGGCAGATTGAGCGACACTGGCATCATCTGAAATGAAAAGGTACCAAAACTTCCAACCTTTGTTGCAAACAAAGCATAAGAAGAAGAATTTGACATTAGCTTTGGCTAAAGGTGCTCCCACAATTTGCAAGTGAAATTGTTTTTCCCACTCGTTGGTAACTTTTCTCACATCTTTCACAGTTGAAAACTGCGATATAACAAATTAATAGGACACAAGTATATTTCTTGTACAGTGAGAATGTTTATAACAGTGATTTGCAAAATTTTGCATGGGAATGTGCAAGGCGAAATAAACTTCAATTTCCAAGTCTGAAGTTCCTTCATATTAACATCTTCGTGATTGTGGCGATGATATTGCATGCATAAGATTGCGTTGAACGCATGTATTTGAAAAACTTTCATTGTGTCTCGGCCATAAAGGTGTTTGTAGCAATTAACAACAAGACAATTTACAACAACACATCTCTAGTACAAGTGTAAGGTGGTTTGTCAACTAGGCAGCAATGTACGTAACGTTGGTCGACTGTCTGCGATGCGTACAATAATTAATGAAAATTATTATTTGCAATTTTGTTGGTGTCACAGAAGGCGCCAAGGCGTTGCTGCAACATTGCTATGTTCAATGATAAATTTGACACTTTATTAGTTGCAAACGAATGATTCGCTGGTTTTACCAGTGTTGTTTATTCTATAGTAATTTTCCATCTAACACTTGTATTTTATCTGTTATTGTTGCTGTTATATGCCATAACAAAAAGTAACAAGTAAGGGTGTCTAAGTTCGGGTGTAGCCCGAACTCTATATACTCAGCGTGAGTTTCAATTGTATAGTGCATTTCAGATAAATTACTTTTCTAATTCTACTGAGGCATATTTAAACAAAAACTATTCCCAAAAAGTAAGGAAGTCAAAGTTCGGGTGAAACAGATTTCGATTTACGCTGCTGTTTATTCTACATATTTATTTACTCATCCACATTAATGGCAACATACCTGAAGCTTGGGATATCTTTCAATATTATGAACTTTGGTAACATATGTAACAACATAACGGTTGATCGTAACGGCATAAACGAATTGAGATGAATATAGATTTCCATATATCAAAATAAATGAAAGGCGCGATAGCCTCCGCAGAGATTTAAAGCCGAGCTTTTCTTCAAATTTGCGGGACATGACCTACTTGTTTTATGCCGACTCCGAACGGCATCTGCAAGGCAGATGAGTTTTCACTGAGAGCTTTTCTTGCCAGAAATACACTCAGAGTGCTTGCCAAACACTGCCGAGGGGCGAGCCCGCTTAGAAAAATGTTCTTCTAATTGAAAAAAACTTGTTTCTAAAGTTTTGATGCTGCTTTTCCCGGGGCGTGAACCCAGAATCTTTGGAATCTTCGGTGTGGTAGGCGGAGCACCCTACCATCACACCACGGCGGTCGCTCAGAATGAAAAAGAAATTGATTTAGCCATGTCCGTCCGTCCGTCTAACCGTGATCACGATAACTTGAGTAAATATTAAGATATCTTATTGAAGTTTGGTATATGGGTTTCCTTCTCACTCATCTCCCATCGCTATTTACCATAGCTTATTATTCTAGTCTACGACCCTTTTAAACATCTTGTTTATAAAAGTTGGCGTGGTCCTTAACCGATCTCATCCATTTTTACTGAAATATTTGCTGCTATAAATAAAGTATGTATTCCAATTTTATTTCGATCTTTTCTGTATGGTTCCCGAAACATAGAAAGTTGCTTAGTCAAATTAGGGGCAGTGACACGCCCATTTTCGAAAATTTTATTATTTTCGAACTCTTTGTTATAATGCCATTTAGAAAGTAAAATGCCATTAATATTAAGTGACTTAGTTTGCTTTGTTGATTTTCCGACAAGGTGGATATTGGAACGATTTTCCGTCATCCCTTGTCAAATTTTGTTTCGAGACAAACCGGTTTCGACGTTGTGCCATCATCAGTGTCGATTTTCGTTCTGATCTGTTGTTTTCTTTTGTCTTGTATTTATAGTTCGTAGGTACATGAGCAGGTATTGAAAAATTGATGCTTGTGTATATTATATTCACAACCGAGGTTGCTTTTTACTGATCGAGTCAGGTAAAAGTCCGTAATTCTAGTAGTTTAACCTTCTTTATGGGTTTGTGGTTTTGGTGCGTTATTGTTTTGTGTTATTTGTTGTTGCGTGTTTGTCTGTTGTACCTGTGTGATTGCTTTGTTTCTTGTAAACATGTTTTAAAAGCTCGAATATGGTGTCAAAAATTGTATATATCTGTTCATTTATTATTCTACTGTCGAACGTTTTCTCTTTGTAGATTTCCATGCTTTGAGTAAGAAGAGACGTCGGCCTTTTGCTTTAGTGTGAAGAATCCTAACTGTTTTATTGAAGTTTGCTGGGGAACATTCATTTTCGACCATGTGATTCGTGAAGTTAGACTCTGATATAATGTGTGGATTGCGTATTTTTTTGTTGTAATCTCTCATGTATTATCTGAACCTCGTTCTATTTGCCGTCCTGTTTGTCCTATGTAACTACGTTGGCAACCGCAGGTAAGCTTTTTATACGCCGTGGCTGCTAAACGGATCCTCTGAGTTAGTGTTACCAGAGTTTACAAGAACGAAAGTAACCACACAGGTACAACAAACAAACACACAACAACAAATAAATACAAAACAATTAACGCACCAAAACAACAAACCCACAAAGAAGGTCAAACGACTAAAATTACGGACTTTTACCTGACTCAGTCAGTCACACAAATCGATCAGTAAAAACCACCCTCGGTTGTGAATGAACACACAGCACATACAAATAACTAAATATACACAAGCATCAATTTTGACAATACCTACTCATGTACCTACGAACTATAAATACAGGACAAACGACAACAACAGATCAAAACGAAAATCGACACTGATGATGGCACAACGCCGAAACCGGTTTGTCTCGAAACCAAAATTTGACAAGGGATGACGGAAAATCGTTCCAATATACATCATTGATATAAGCTTCTTTCCGTAAAGGTATATCTTATTATATTCGTTTACGCCCACTTTAAAGGCTTCTGTGTAAATGTTGGCGTGGTCCTTTACCGATCTCGTCCATTTTCTAAAACATTTCCTGCTGTAAGGAAAATATGTGTACCCAATCTTATTATGATCCGTTACTTTTTCCTCGAATTATGGCTCCCAAAACATAGAAAATTGCTTAGTCATAGAAAGGGTGGTGCCACGCCCTTTTTAAAAAAAATTAATTATTTCCTATTTGTTGTTATAATGCACCTAGAAAAAAATGCCATTGATACAAAGCTCTTTTTTGCAAATATAATATATATATGAAAAATTCTTATTAGTCCAAGACCCTTTTAAAATTCTTTTACATAAAAGTGGACGTGGTCTTTAAGCGATTTCGTTAAATTTTCTTCGAAACATTTACTATAAGGAATCTCTCTGTTTTAAAGTTCGTAGGTCTAAGAATAGGCAAGGACACATTGTGAAGAGAGAGAATTTTTGAATCAGAATCTGCTGCATGCAGTGCTGGCCACCTTGGTACAATCAGTCGTGCGTTAGAGGGTCGTTATTGTGTGTGTTTAGTTTAATCAATGTTTTATACAATGTATAATGTTGCTATTGTAAATAGATATTGAAATGAAGCAAGTTAATCAAAAAGCCTTGGTTCAAAAGTTGGTAAACAAAAAATAGATAACTTGAACTTTTTTATACTCAGTTGAGCAGAGCTCACGGAGTATATTAACTTTGATGGATAACGGTTGGTTGTACGGTATAAAGGAATCGAGATAGATATAGACTTCCATATATCAAAATCATCAGTATCGATTGATTGAGCCATGTCCGTCCGTCCGTCCGTCTGTCCGTTAACACGATAACTTGAGTAAAATTTGAGGTATCTTGATGAAATGTGGTATGTAGATTCCTGGGCGCTCATCTCAGATCGCTTTTAAAATGAACGATATCGGACTATAACCACGCCCACTTTTTCGATGTCGAAAATTTCGAAAAACCGAAAAAAGGCGATAATCATTTCCAAAGACGGATAAAAGCGATATAACTTGGTAGGTGGGTTGACCTTATGACGCAGAATAGAAAATTAGTAAGATTTTGGACAATGGGCGTGGCACCGCCCACTTTTAAAAGAAGGTAATTTAAAAGTTTTGCAAGCTGTAATTTGGCAGTCGTTGAAGATATCATGATGAAATTGGCAGGAACGTTACTCTTATTACTCTATGTATGCCTAATTAAAATTAGCAAAATCGGATGAAGAAACACGCCCACTTTTTAAAAAAAATTTTTTTAAAGTCAAATTTTAACAAAAAATTTATATCTTTACTGTATATAAGTAAATTAAGTCAACATTCAACTCCAGTAATGATATGATGCAACAAAAACAAAAATAAAAGAAAAATTGCAAAATGGGCGTGGCTCCGCCCATTTTCATTTAGTTTGTCTAGAATACTTTAATGCCATAAGTCGAACAAAAACTTACCAATCCTTCTTAAATTTGGTAGGGGCATAGATTCTATGACGATAACTGATGAAAAAATGCCATGATTCTATACCAAATACGAAAAAAGGGATGAAACATGGTAATTTGATTGGTTTATTGACGCAAAATATAACTTTAGAAAAAAATGAAAAAGTTCCACAGGGCGAAATCAACAGCCCTTGGAATCTTGGCAGGAATACTGTTCGTGGTATTGCATATACAAATAAATTATCAGTACCCGACAGATGATTTTCTGGATCACCCTGGTCCACATTTTGGTCGATATCGCGAAAACGCCTCCACATATACATCTAAGGGCCACTCGCTTTTAAAAACTCTCATAATACCTTTAATTTGATACCCATATCGTACAAACACATTCTAGAGTCACCCTTGGCCCACCTATGGCGATATCTCGAAAAGGCGTCCACCTATAGAACTAAGGATTACTCCCTTTAAAAATACACATTACCACCTTTCATTTGATACCCATTTCGTACAAACACATTCTAGAGTCACCCCTGGCCCACCCTAATGGCGATATCTCGAAAAGGCGTCCACCTATAGACCTAATGCCCACTCCCTCTTAAAATGCTCAGTAACACCTTTCGTTGATACCCATATCGTACAAACATTCTAGAGTCAGCCTGGTCCACCTTTATGGCGATATCTCAAAAGGCATCCACCTGTAGAACTAAGGATTACTCCCTTTTAAAATACTCATTACCACCTTTCATTTGATACCCATATCGTACAAAACACATTCTAGAGTGACCCCTGGCCCACCCTAATGGCGATATCTCGAAAAGGCGTCCACCTATAGACCTAATGCCCACTCCCTCTTAAAGCTCAGTACACCTTTCATTTGATACCCATATCGCACAAACATTCTAGAGTCACCCTTGGTCCACCTTTATGGCGATATCTCAAAAGGCGTCCACCTGTAGAACTAAGGATTACTCCCTCTTAAAATACTCATTACCACCTTTCATTTGATACCCATATCGTACAAACACATTCTAGAGTCACCCCTGGCCCACCCTAATGGCGATATCTCGAAAAGGCGTCCACCTATAGAACTAATGCCCCACTCCCTCTTAAATGCTCAGTAACACCTTTCGTTTGATACCCATATCGTACAAACATTCTAGAGTCACCCCTGGCCCACCCTAATGGTTATATCCCTAAATGGCGTCCACCTATAGAACTATGGCCTAATCTCTCTTAAAATACTCTTTAATACTTCCATTGATACACATGTCATACAACCACATTCCAGGGTTACCTAGGTTCATTTTCCTACATGGTGATTTTCTTATTTGGCTCCATAGCTCTCAACTGAGTATGTAATATTCGGTTACACCCGAACTTAGCCTTCCTACTTGTTAAAATGGCATTTGTAAAATGCAGCCAGCCTGAACTCGATGCCTACGCTAGTAATTTACAAGTTTATAATTAAGTTCTAAGAGCTCAATTCTACTTACCATAAATTGTTCCTCAAAAACTTTTTTTTTCTTTTGATTTTAGCTTCCTGCAACGGTGTAAAATGTTTAAATGATCAAACATGCGTCGAAGATCAATATTCGATACCGCATTGTATTGTTTGTAAAATTAATTGTCCTGATGATGATGTTGCTACCATGGCTGGGCGGCCTATTGATCCGTCGCGCGCAGTTTGCGGTGTTGATGGCAAAACATATCGTAGTATTTGTGATATAAATCGAATGATTTGTGTGAGTGGACGTTCAATGCCATCGCATATCCGGGACCGTGTCGAGGTAAGTGACACAAATATGGAAATCTTAGTATTATAAACGATTTACACCCCTTGGTGTGGCCATTTGGCGCCAGTTGGCAGAGCGAAGAAGCGGATGGCGCGTCTTGTTGGATGGCCATAACCATTTAAAACGGTTAAGCGGCAATTATATTTGTATGTGGTTGAAACATTTAGATGTGACCAGAAACAACTTTAAATTTCTAATGAATTATGTAGAATTTCAGCAATTTTTCGAACTAAATATTTTTCCTGTTATAAATAATATTTTACAGCTAAAATGATATAAATGTTGTATAATTGTGTGTGCATGATTGAGAGATAAACAAAAGTTTAACAGTCCAGAAATAATATAGTGGTTTCGATGTATAAACATCAAATGAGGGAATCCACAATGTAAGCGTAAGCATAGTCTTTAAAAGTGTATGCTATATTGGGATATTGGAATATACATAGAATGTAATCGTAGTCTGAATTTAGGCGTAGTAGAAGCATAATGTCGAAACAACGAAGTCAAATCCGAAACCGCGCGATCTGTTATTAATTTGCTATGCAAAGTATTGAAAGTTTGTTATCGATGAGTTATCGATTCGTTGTATGTAGGTGTGTTGTCGACGAGATATAGACGATTTATCCAAATGTACATTTGTTATCGATTTTTAATTGATTGTTTATCGACGAGTTATCGTTTGTTATCGATTCATTGTCAAATAGTTATCGATGGCTCATCAAAACGCTATCGACATGTTCCAAAACGTTATCGGTTTGTTATCAAAAGGCTGCCGATAAATTATCGAAAATTGTTCGATGCAATATTGAGAAATTATCAATTTTCAATCGAAAAGTTATCAATTTATTACCGAACAGTTATCGATTGTTATCGGAGTATTACCAGTTTTTTATCGGCCGGTTATCAAAAAGTTATCGACTCGTTATCGAAAAATAATCAATTTGTGATCGAAAAGTCGATTATCGGAAAGTTATCAATTTATCAACGGCGCGTTATCAATTTGCTATCAGAGTTTAATCGTTTTGTTACTATTATAGGTTTCTTATGAAATAGATAACGTTATCTGTTTCATAAACCTTCATGATAAAATCTATGACACATCTGTAACCCGACTATAACAAGTCAATAAGAAGCCAATGACTGGGCGGTGGTAGTTCATTGTAGATAATAAGTAGGTAAAAAAGTAATAAATTGTCCGTATGGTATGTTACAGATAAGAAGCCGACGTAGCTTGGTTAAAAAGCCCGAAATATTTGTTTCATTTAAAGTTACCTCTGTTGTGGTTAATTTTCTGAATAAATCTTCTCAAAAGGATTGCTGAGATCAATTAGCGCTACAGTCAGGGACTGTTTCGGCGCGCCGGTCACCCTCTCCAGGAGAACCGGATGTATAGCGTAACTTCTGTTTTCGATTTTCCGCGTAGGGTTTATTCTCGCCATAACTATGGGGTGTACAACTACTTCAACCGTCCTCTCCATGTTGGGACTATACCACTATCTCCTTCGTCGTTTCGTTTCATCTTTCGAGATTCATTGATATCTGATTCCTGGACTACCGACTCCTCTGTCGTTCAGCTGTATGTACATGACTCGTCGTTGTGGATTATCTGCTTTACGGCCTGTGTGCACTGTATGATTCATTATGTTATCCAAAATGCAAGAACGATGTAAGACCGTGGATCTCCCCAAATTTCTACAACAAATGGCGAGAAACTCAATCTGAAATAGATCAGAAAACCGTTTCGAACTATAATATAAATTAAATAAATCTCATACTCGCACATATTGTAACCAAAATGATCGGTAATAATATTGACACAGCAATATTGAACCAATCGCAATGCAATTAATTGTGAAATCCGAGTAACGCAATTCCATCCCTAACCACATTGTAAACACGATTTATTCTGTAATTCAGAAAAATAATCGCATAGAAGCCACAAACAAATTATCCACATAAAACTAAATAAGTGGAATAGAGCAACAACAGCAACAGCATGCAGCACGCAGCTATGCAAAATTGAGTGAATTGCGCCGATTGCGCTGATTGTGGAGAACAAACATGTCACATGACATCAAATCAAACGGATCAACCAACAAAGTAGCCAATGAACAGTAGCAGCTGCTAACGCCAAGCTCGCTTGTGACAGGAAAATTATTTCAACATTGACAGTGGCGGTGACTGTGACGGTGGCTAAGACTTTAAATGTGGCTGCGGTTGCATCTGTGGCGGCAACATACCTGAGTAAACATTGCAATAACAAACAGTGCATACGATTAAAGCTAATGTGATCATTGTACTGTGTGCTTTTCACCCAAAACAGATGCCATACATGCAACGATAGCAGCAGCAATGTTGCATACAAAAGCTTGAATAATAACAACAACGATTGTAATTGTGACAACAGTGCGACAACGGCAATCAATTTGCGCCAACTAAGGGAAATTTAATCTACGAATCGGCAATTGTGACTGTCTTTTGTTTTGTTGCAGAAGTACACGTGAGCTCACTAGGCGACCTTGTAGGAACATTTAAAATATCTAAAGTAACCAGTTCTCTACTACACTTTTTTTAGCTGTATTTCATAAAAAATCAATTGTATTTCAGAAAAGCTCAAAACGGCGGCCGCCGTGGTGTGATGATAACGCGCTCCGCCTACCACATCGAAGATCCGGGTTCACGCCCCGGGCAAAGCAACATCAAAATTTTAGAAACTAACTTTTTCCATTAGAAAAATATTTTTTTTAAGCGGGGTCGCCCCTTGGCAGTGTTTGGCAAGCACTTCAAGTGTATTTCTGCCATGAAAAGCTCTCAATGGAGTCGGCATAAAACATGTAGGTCCCGCCCGGCCAGTAGGTTTGTAGGAAAAATTAAAAGAAGCAAGACGCTTCGGAGGTTATGAACTGAACTGGAATAAAATGAACTGGAATAAAAAATTTGAAATGGGTAACTCCAGGCTATAGTATAAAGGAATGTTATGACAATTAGTGAAATCGAGAACTAAGTTATTTAGGTCGAGTATCTTCATGCGCATTTTTTTTTAGTTATACACTATGAAAGTCTCACAATTTTATTACATTCCAAAAACTTGTAAATTTCACGAATGACAACTATCAGTTAGTTTAATTAAATGTCAACTTACTTCCCTAAGCGCCATCTGTTGGTAAGTAGTTAAATGGTCAGATGTCGTTTTCAAATTGAACATATGCCTCTAGTATTCAAATGTAGCAAATTACCATGGTAGGATATATTTTGCTATTGTGAGAAATCTTTCTAATAGTAATCTGTGAGAAATTGCATTTATTCATTTCATATTTGCCAAAATATGCATTTAAATATATTTTGCTAGAATTTTCCACGGTGCCTTTATTGCATTTCAATTTTATTAGAGTATGTGAAATTAAGAAAATTAAGTCGAATAATGTGTAAGATTTTTTACGAAGATTTTTAACTTTAATGTTCCCCTTTAAAGCTTTAATAGAATATGAGTAAGTAGAGTACTATTTCGTCTAACAACCCCAACCCTAAATGGCAACCCTACTAAAAATGTCCCTATTGTAATGCGGAGTGAAATACCTTTCGTTTGATACATTATCGGTATATCTCATGCAATTTTTTTTCGAATAGGTGGCAACCCTACTCAAAATGTCCCTTTGTAATGCGGAGTGCAATGACTTTCGTTTGATACCCATATCGGTAGATCTCATGCATTCTTTTTTAATTTCGAATAGGTGGCAACCGTAAATGGCAACCCTACTCAAAAATGTCCCTATTGTAATGTGGAGTGAACTACCTTTCGTTTGATACCCATATCGGCATATCTCATGCAATTTTTTTTTATTTGGAATAGGTGGCAACCTTGTGAAACCATTCTGAGTGGCAACACCTAGGTAGAAAGTCTTAGAAGGTGATACATTATCTCCGTGCCAAATTTCATTTAATCGGTTGAGCCGTTCCCGAGATCGTTCGGCTATACAAACATACAAATATACAAGAATTGCTCGTAAGTATACGATAATTAAATGTGTGTCGTATTACGACGAGATGGGCAGAAAGAACGAGTATCCTGATATCCTTTTGATGCCGATGACCTTTGCTTGCGCTTTAATTGTGGCGAAACAGGTGCAGGAAATGACGCATTCCCAAGCCGTTATTTAAGGCACTTCGGTCATCTCATGCCCTCGCCTGCGACCAGTTGTGTCTATAATATTGTATAGACCTATAATGTTAATAAAAAATACACAATTCCAGCTCGTTCCGCCCATAACGTAGGTAGTTTGGCACATGGGAAGCTTAGTTTGAGAAAAAGCGGCTGAAGAGGGACAAATATTCTACCAAGACACATAGGGGTGGCCGTTGTTATATAATGATATACTTCTGAGTTATTAAACGCCATGGACGAAGTGACTCATATTTCCGGACTTCAGCCTCTGCAGTTTACTTATTTGAATTTCCAACAGGGTATAACCGTTCATTGTATCATTGTATGCACGCCATCAAAATTCAATCAAATGCACAAATGCGGTTATGTGTCACGTATGTAGCTATCGGTAATATGATTATTGCTGCTGTTGTTGTTGCTTATATTGTTAGTTGAGATAGCAACTGGCACATTGTTAGTTGCAACACGCTATGTTGTTATTGTTATCGTTATTTCTATTGCTTTCGATTTTGCATGCAACGTCGACGATGCACAATCAGTCATGTGTTAAGCATGCAACCACAAATGTTGGTCAGGTAATTGAAATATGGAACAACAACAACAATAACAAAATTAAGTATAAGGAATCATAGCAATACAGATCGGCAATGATTACTGCATTAAATGCATGTATGTATGTACATTAAACTGGACATATTTTGTATGAAAAAAATTAAAGTTTATGAAAAAGCGGTACCTCCCCCTCAAATTATTCCTTTGTATGTAGGTCATTAATTTCCAAACTATTGGGCCAATAACTTAAGGTTAAGGCGTGGCACATTTCCATTGAAAATGCCAGAATCGGGTTTTTTGTTATTTTCGAGAGCCATGCCCGGCAAAACCTTATAAAAAGTTGTTAATATTAGAGCTTACGATTTCTTCTCGAACACAAGCGAGAATTTTCGAGACCCGAGAAATCGATAACTCGACTTCTCGCGAGATTCTCGTGTCTCGAAGTACTCGTAAATCTCGCGAGCTTCTCGACTTTCAATCCAGTCGCTGCATTGGCAGTACTCTATACATATCGGTGCTTTTTAGTTGTGGTTTTGTGGAAATTTTCGCTTGTGCTCCAGAAGAAATCGTAAGCTTTATATAAAATAGCCAATGAATCGATTAAATTGAATGTCGAGAAGCTCGCGAGCCTTCCGAGTAATCCGAGATTAGAGAGTCTCGCAAGAAGGCAAGAGAAGCGCAAGAAATCTCTTCTCGAAAAAGTTCGAGAAATCGTAAAGCTCTAGTTAATATGCTATTTCTCTTCTAAATGGTATTTATAACAACTAAATGAATGGTAAACATTTTTAGAAACAGGCGTGGCACCGCCTCTTATTTGATCATGCATGTGCTACCGTTTCTGGAGCCATAACTCGAAGACAGATTGACGTAACTTAAACATTTTTAAATCTTTTGACCAATGAAGAAGAATTGTCCTACTGTGAAGAAACTCTTTACACTTATTTCCTGTACAAAGAGGAATACTTCTTAAAAAAGACTGAAAATCATTAAATAAACACCCATCTTTCGATATTACTTAGGACCAAAAAACTGAACTAAAAGAACTCTACGATAGATCTCTAGCTGAGTAGAGATGATGTTCGTTTATTCATCTTTCTCACTTCACACATATTAGTCATCATGAAGTGAGTTTTCTAGCTCGGTATCCCGCTCAATTCTCACAGAAACTCTTTTGATCCTTGGGAGACTGGAGGAACATAGGTCGTGATATTTTTGTACAAATGAGTTTTGATGGCAGATTTCACCGTTGTGTTTCATTTAAAACATACGGCTAAAGGCCAACCAGTGATTTCTATTTTTGAAAAGGTGGGTTCATTAACGTAAGCGTTGCCAAACTAAAGACAAGAAATAAACAAATTGATGGGTTTGATGATATATGAGGACAAAACGAAGTACCTGCTGCCATCGAGCAAAGAGTCAGTGTATTTGCGCCTTGGAAACCACGCTACTGTTGGCAGCCATTATTTCGAAAATATGGTGCATAAACTTGAACCATGACAACATCAGATGAAGCGGCTCTGGGACTGTTCTTCGAAAGAGAAAAGTTCGTCGAAAGATTTACGGAGCTCTGCGCGTTGGCGATGGCAAGTACCGAAGAAGATTTAATTATGAGCTGCACGAGCTTTACCCGGACATCAACATAGTCCAGCGAATTAAAATGCAGCGGCTACGCTGGCTAGGCCATGTTATGCGAATGACAGCTGACGCTCCGGCCGGCCAAGAAATATTTTTATCGGAACCCCCATATGAAAGCAGAGGAAGAGGGCTTTCCCCACTTCGCTGGAAAGACCAGGTAGAAAACGTTTTAAACTCCCTTGGTGTGACCAATTGGCGCCAGTTGGCGGAGCGAAGAAGTGATTCGCGCCTTGTTTGACGGACATAACCAGTTAACAGTTAAGCTGTCGTACAGTTCGTTTAGTTTCAGTTTTTTGACACTAAGTGTTGTCAAAAAGGGAGTGTTTATTAAATGTATTTTGGCCGATTAGAAATTTTCATTGTTATAAAAAATAAAGAGTTTCTTCAAAATAGTTCAATTGTTCTACTAGTAATGGCTATCGAAACGCAGAATAATGAATGGCTGAAAAAGGACATAAAGATATTTTTCGCAAAGATAGTGCATTTTACATTGGTCTATGATCCTTTATTTAAAACAAAAAAAATGTTTATAAAATAGGCGTGGTCTTTAACCAATATGGGAGAAATATGCGTACCGAATTTTGTCTTGATACGTCAATTGGTCTCCCGAAACGTTGGAAAATGCTTGATTGAAAAATGGGTAGTGCCACGCCCATTTCCAAAAATTGTTTTGCTTTTAATTTTCTTATTATAAGCACACTATAATTAAAAGAGCATTTTTACAGCTTTTTATAAGGTTTTGTAGGGCATTATTCTGGAAAATTAAAAAAAAATGGTTTTGAGCATTTTCAATGGAAATGTGCCACGCCTTAAGCTGGTGTAATCTGCCTAGGAGTTGTGATATTTATTACTCACATACAAAGTTATAATGTGTGTGGGCGGCACAGTCTTTTTGAGGAAAACAAATTTTTTAAGACCACTCTAATGTACATATGTTAATGTGACAACACTAAAGCATAATTGTGGCAAATGCGGCTTGGGTCACGGATGTGGCAGTGACTGCATGTCGACAGCCATCAATTCGCTACTGAATTAAATAAGTTTTTCAATTATTTTGATATTGTGGTACTTATTGTTAGTGGCGTATGTACTTATATGCACTTCAGAGGCGCTTAAATGTCGTCCTAGAGTTGAAAATATGTATGCGACATTCTAAGAAAGCTGACTGATCGGAATTATACACTGTAATCGTTGTTATCTAATTTAACGACAAGGACATTCGTAAGTCGAATATTTTATCTTACTTACTTAATTAAGGCTTAACCCTTTAAAAAATTATGGCTCTCCAACAAGGCGCCCCAGTTGCTTCTTCGTTGGGCTAGCTGATGCCAATTGGTAGCACCAAGGGTATAAAAATCGTTCCCCACCTAGTCCTTCCAGCGGATACTTTCTTAGACGTAGCATCATCTTTCATTCGCATAACATGGCCTAGCCAGCGTAGTCACTTTTCTAGAATATTTTTCCAGAGCGGTTGAATTTTGCAACTTGTATTACTTTCTCAAGCATCAAGTTAAAGAAATCGTATGAAAGGGGGTCACCCTGTCTGAAACCTCGTTTAGTTTCAAATGGCTCGGAGAGGTCCTTGCCAACTCCTTGCTGCTATATTTGAGCTTAGCAGGAAATCAGGGGCCGCAGCCTTGCTGTTTTTAATCTTGTTATAGCTATTGATAATCAAACGATTAATAACTCTGGACTCAGTAGGCAATTGAAAAGTAAAGTCATCTGTCACCGAACAAAAATCACGCTCTACAAGTCTCTCATTATACCTGTCTTTATTTATGGTTTGGAATCACTACTTGAGCTTCAGACTGGTATAACCCATACAGCACAGAAACCAACTAACCAAACATAAAATAATGGAACTGAATTTTGAGTTTTGCGTGGCGACATTGAGTCCAATGTGCTCTCTTTTCTCCGACGTCATATAAGCCTAAATACTTATTTAAGAAAATCAAGGATTTTCTAAAGGCTAAGGCAGTGTGTATGTCTATGCTCTAGCCTGACTGGTTCCTCGAGAGTGCCTTTTTATAGGAGTCTCAGTCTATGCATGTGTCTCTTAAGCATTCAGAGAGCCTTCCTGACTGCAAACAATTATGCTGATCCGATTGCCTTTATAACCTCTGTTTTTCTTGCCAGACTATTAGTCTGCTCACTACCCTCTCCACCTTTGCAGACTGTTAGGTAGGAAAGGAGGAGAGCTCTGCAGGTCGAAAGCCTGATCTGCTTTTCCACACAAATTTAGTGAAGACTAAATCTCACATGAAGATGGTTACATGAGTGCAGCTTGATACTAACTTACAATTGCTAGTTCCTGTTTTGAGTTGCCAAGTTGCTGATTAACCTCTGCAACTAATGATGCTTATCTTTTTTTGTTTTTGTCAAATATACTAGGAAATCTGCCTAGATGACAGATGTTTTGGATCTGTCAATCGAATTGCGCCAAACAAGGGTTTATTACTTAAAAATACATTTACAAAAAAGACCATGAGAGATGGATATCTTGTGGAATGACGCTCAATAGCCCGTGGCTGTTAATAACACATCTGCCTTGAAATGCTGAGTACTTTTTGGAATACTCCATACATTGGAAGCTTCAACCAACTAACGACTGATATGACATCTCCTAAGATCAAAAGTCGCAGGGTAGGTACTTAATTCAGGACCCTAGCGGTAAAGATTCCTGCATCGTCACTGCAAGTGGAAAGGCTACAGCTGCAGAGTTTGTAGCAATATTTCAAATTCGTACAACAAAGAGGGGAGAGAAAGGTAATCCTCTTGACTCCATTTTATTCGGAATCAGTTTTTAACGTAAAAGATTTAAATGACCACTTAAGACTGATTAGTTAAAGGTCTTCTAGTATATTATTTCTGCAAAGTTATGTTTCCGGTACCTAATTGAACTCGAGACTTAAGTGCCTTCATCTCTACATATGGAGCTCATTTAATTCCTTTAAAGGCTTAGAAAATAAATTTAATGAATTAGTGACTACTATTTTCACATGCAATATATTCGTATGTACGAATGTAACATGCTGTACGTATGTAGGTAATAAATAATTCTTATTTCAACGTTTCACGCAAGGATACGTACGCATAAATGGCTGATTAAGCCCCAAAGTCATATTACAAAGTTGTAAGAGAACTACTAAAAAAAAACAAATCTAAACGAAAAACAAGTAAGGAAGGTTAAGTTCGGGTGTAACCGAACATTACATACTCAGTTGAGAGCTATGGTGACAACATAAGGGAAAATAACCATGTAGGAAAATGAACCGAGGGAAACCCTGGAATGTGTTTGTATGACATTTGTATCAAATGAAAGGCATTAAAGAGTATTTTATGAGGGAGTGGGCCATAGTTCTATAGGTGGACGCCATTTAGGGATATAGCCATAAAGGTGGATCAGGGTGACTCTAGAATGCGTTTGTACGATATGGGTATCAAATGAAAGGTGTTAATGAGTATTTTAAAAGGGAGTAATCCTTAGTTCCATAGGTGGACGCCGTTTCGAGATACCGCCATAAAGGTGGACCAGGGGTGACCCTAGAATTTGTTTGTACGATATGGGTATCAAATTAAAGGTATTAATGAGGGTTTTAAAAGAGAGTGGTGGTAGTTGTATAAGTGGTCGCCTTTTTGAGATATAGCCATAAAGGTGGATCAGGTTGACTCTAGAATGCGTTTGTACGATATGGTATCAAATGAAAGGTGTTAATGAGTATTTTAAAAGGGAGTAATCCTTAGTTCCATAGGTGGACGCCGTTTCGAGATACCGCCATAAAGGTGGACCAGGGGTGACCCTAGAATTTGTTTGTACAATATGGGTATCAAATTAGAGGTATTAAGGAGGGTTTTAAAAAGGAGTGGTGGTAGTTGTATAGGTGGTCGCCTTTTCGAGATATCGCCATAAAGGTGGACCAGGGGTGACTCTAGAATGCGTTTGTACGATATGGGTATCAAATGAAAGGCGTTAATGAGTATTTTAAAAGGGAGTAATCCTTAGTTCCATAGGTGGACGCCGTTTCGAGATATCGCCATAAAGGTGGACCAGGGGTGACCCTAGAATTTGTTTGTACGATATGGGTATCAAATTAGAGGTATTAAGGAGGGTTTTAAAAAGGAGTGGTGGTAGTTGTATAGGTGGTCGCCTTTTCGAGATATCGCCATAAAGGTGGACCAGGGGTGACTCTAGAATGCGTTTGTACGATATGGGTATCAAATGAAAGGCGTTAATGAGTATTTTAAAAGGGAGTAATCCTTAGTTCCACAGGTAGACGCCGTTTCGAGATATCGCCATAAAGGTGGCCCAGGTGTGACCCTAGAATTTGTTTGTACGATATGGGTATCAAATTAAAGGTATTAATGAGGGTTTTAAAAGGGAGAGGTGGTAGTTGTATAGGTGGTCGCCTTTTCGAGATATCGCCATAAAGGTGGACCAGGGGTGACTCTAAAATGCGTTTGTACGATATGGGTATCAAATGAAAGGTGTTAATGAGTATTTTAAAAGGGAGTGATGCTTAGTTCCACAGGTGGACGCCGTTTCGAGATATCGCCATAAAGGTGGACCAGGGGTGACCCTAGAATTTGTTTGTACAATATGGGTATCAAAAGAAAGGTGTTAATGAGTATTTGAAAAGGGAGTGATGCTTAGTTCCAGAGGTGGACACCGTTTCGAGATATCGCCATAAAGGTGGCCCAGGTGTGACCCTAGAATTTGTTTGTACGATATGGGTATCAAATTAAAGGTATTAATGAGGGTTTTAAAAGGGAGAGGTGGTAGTTGTATAGGTGGTCGCCTTTTCGAGATATCGCCATAAAGGTGGACCAGGGGTGACTCTAAAATGCGTTTGTACGATATGGGTATCAATGAAAGGTGTTAATGAGTATTTTAAAAGGGAGTAATCCTTAGTTCCATAGGTGGACGCAGTTTCGAGATATCGCCACAAAGGTGGACCAGGGGTGACCCTAGAATTTATTTGTACAATATGGGCATCAAACGAATGGTGTTAATGAGTATTTTAAAAGGGAGTGGGCCTTAGTTCTATAGGTGGACGCCGTTTCGAATATCGCCATAAAGGTGGACCATGGGGTGACTCTAGAATGTGTTTGTACGATATGGGTATCAAATTAATGGTATTAATGAGGGCTTTAAAAGGGAGTGGTGGTTGTTGTATAGGTGGTCGCCTTTTCGAGATATCGCCATAAGGTGGACCAGGGTGACTCTAGAATGCGTTTGTACGATATGGGTATCAAATGAAAGGTGTTAATGAGTATTTTAAAAGGGAGTTATCCTTAGTTCCATAGGTGGACGCAGTTTCGAGATATCGCCACAAGGTGGACCAGGGGTGACCCTAGAATTTGTTTGTACAATATGGGCATCAAACGAATGGTGTTAATGAGTATTTTAAAAGGGAGTGGGCATTAATTCTATAGGTGAACGCCGTTTCGAAATATCGCCATGAAGGTGGACCATGGGTGACTCTAGAATGTGTTTGTACGATATGGGTATCAAATTAAGGTATTAATGAGGGCTTTAAAACGGGAGTGGTGGTTGTTGTATAGGTGTCGCCTTTTCGAGATATCGCCATAAGGGTGGACCAGGGTGACTCTAGAATGCGTTTGTACGATATGGGTATCAATTGAAAGGTGTTAAAGAGTATTTTATGAGGGAGTGGGCCATAGTTCTATAGGTGGACGCCATTTAGGGATATAGTCATAAAGGTGGATCAGGGTGACTCTAGAATGCGTTTGTACGATATGGGTATCAAATGAAAGGTGTTAATGAGTATTTTAAAAGGGAGTAATCGTTAGTTCCATAGGTGTACGCCGTTTCGAGATATCGCCATAAAGGTGGACCAGGGTGGACCCTAGAATTTGTTTGTACAATATGGGTATCAAAAGAAAGGTGTTAATGAGTATTTTAAAAGGGAGTGGGCCTTAGTTCTATAGGTGGACGCCGTTTCGAAATATCGCCATAAAGGTGGACCAGGGTGACTCTAGAATGTGTTTGTACGATATGGGTATCAAATTAAAGGTATTAATGAGAGTTTTAAAAGGGAGTGGTGGTAGTTGTATATGTGAAGGTGTTTTCCAGATCGCGACCAAAATGTGGACCAGGGTGACACAGAACATCATCTGTTGGATACCGCTAATTTATTTATATATGTAATACCTGCCAAGATTTTAAGGGTTTTTTATTTAGCCCTGCGGAACTTTTTCATTTTCTTCTACTTAATATGGTAGGTGTCACAACCATTTTATAAAGTTTTTTCTAAAGTTATATTCGTGTCAATAAACCAATCCAATTACCTCACCATGTTTCATCCCTTTTTTCGTATTTGGTATAGAATTATGGCATTTTTTTCATTTTTCATAATTTTCGATATCGAAAAAGTGGGCGTGGTCATTGTCGGATTTCGTTCATTTTTCATACCAAAATAAAGTGAGTTCAAGTAAGTACGTGAACTAAGTTCATTAAAGATATGTCGATTTTTGCTCAAGTTATCGTGTTAACGGCCATGCGGAAGGACAGACGAACGACTGTGTATAAAAACTGGGCGTGGCATAAACCGATTTCGCCCGTTTTCACAGAAAACAGTTAACGTCATAAAATCTATGCCCCTACCAAATTTCAAAAGCATTGGTTAATTTTTGTTCGACTTATGGCGTTAAAAGTATCCTAGACAAATTAAATGAAAAAGGGCGGAGCCACGCCCATTTTGAAATTTTCTTTTATTTTTGTATTTTGTTGCACCATGTCATTACTGGAGTTGAATGTTGACATAATTTACTTATATACTGTAAAGATATTAAATTTATTGTTAAAATTTTACTTTAAAAAAATTTTTTTTTAAATTATCTTCTTTTAAAAGTGGGCGTTGCCACGCCCATTGTCCAAAATTTTACTAATTTTCTATTCTGCGTCATAAATTCAACTCATCTACCAAGTTTCGTCCCTTTATCTGTCTTTGGTAATGAATTATCGCACTTTTTCGGTTTTACGAAATTTTCGATATCGAAAAAGTGGGCGTGGTTATAGTCCGATATTGTTCATTTTAAATAGTGATCTGAGATGAGTGCTCAGGAACCTACATACCAAATTTCATCAAGTTACCTCAAAATTTAATCAAGTTATCGTGTTAACGGCCATGCGGAAGGACAGACGGACGACTGTGTATAAAAACTGGGCGTGGCATCAACCGATTTCGCCCGTTTTCACAGAAAACAGTTAGCATCATAAAGTCTATGCCCCTACCAAATTTCAAAAGGATTGGTTAATTTTTGTTCGACTTATGGCGTTAAAAGTATCCTAGACAAATTAAATGAAAAAGGGCGGAGCCACGCCCATTTTGAAATTTTCTTTTATTTTTGTATTTTGTTGCACCATGTCATTACTGGAGTTGAATGTGACATAATTTACTTATATACTGTAAAGATATAAAATTTTTTGTTAAAATTTTACTTTATAAAAATTTTTTTTTAAAGTGGGCGTGGTCCTTCTCCGATTTTGCTAATTTTTATTAGGCGTACATATAGTAATAGGCGTAACGTCCCTGCCAAATTTCATCATGATATCTTCAACGACTGACAAATTACAGCTTGCAAAAATTATAAATTACCTTCTTTTAAAAGTGGGCGGTGCCACGCCCATTGTACAAAATATTACTAATTTTCTTTTCTGCGTCATAAATTCAACTCATCTACCAAGTTTCGTCGCTTTATCTGTCTTTGGTAATGAATTATCGCACTTTTTCGGTTTTACGAAATTTTCGATATCGAAAAAGTGGGCGTGGTTATAGTCCGATATCGTTCATTTTAAATAGCGATCTGAGATGAGTGCTCAGGAACCTACGTACCAAATTTCATCAAGTTACCTCGAAATTTACTCAAGTTATCGTGTTAACGGACGGACGGACGGACGGACATGGCTCAATCAAATTTATTTCGATCCTGATTATTTTGATATATGGAAGTCTATATCTATCTCGATTCCTTTATATATGTACAACCAACCGTTATCCAATCAAACTTAATTTACTCTGTGAGCTCTGCTCAACTGAGTATAACAAATATAAGCAAAATATACAACTCAAGAAAACTGGACTTCCTGTCGCGAAAGAATCAACGTTAAATATTTTCATTTATCCTCAATGATCATAAAAATTATAATGTCCCACCATAACGCGGTAGCAATTACAATAACAAAGCAATGGATTTAACGTGTTTATTGCTATTGTTGGTGTAATGCATATCCTTAGCTGAGGTGTGTAGCATTGGATGTGTAATAACAAAAATTGCATCGAGCACAAGTTAGTCAGCAACCTAAGCTATAACGAAACGTTCCTGCTACCTGTATTACACAAAACCAATAAGGAAGGCTAAGTTCGAGTGTAACCGAATATTACATACTCAGCTGAGAGCTTTATAGGTGGTTTTTAATTACATATCACATACGTTTGAGAAATATCGACCAAATTGTAGACCAAGAGTGTAATTTTTTTGGAACGATATTCCTTCATCCTTTGTCAAATAAGGGAAAAACCACCATGTAGTAAAATGAATTTAGGATAACCCTGGAATGTGTTTGTATGACATGTGTATCAAATGAAAGGTATTAAAGAGTATTTTAAAAGGGAGTGGGCGGACGCCTTTTCGCGATCTCGCCAAAGAAGTGGAGCAGTGGTGACTCTAGAATGTCTTTGTACGATACGGGTATCAAATTAAAGGTATTAATGATGGTTTTAAAAGAGAGTGGCCGTTAGTTGTATATGTGAAGGCGTTTTAGAGATATCGGCCAAAATGTGGGCCAGGGTTATAAATGTAATACCACGAACAGTATTCCTGCATGATTACAAGGGCTTTTGATTTCGCTCTGCAGAACATTTTCATTTTCTGTCACACCCATTTTACAAAGTTTTTTTTAAGTTATATTTTTTCATCCCTTTTTTCGTATTTGGTATAGAATTATGGCATTTTTTTATTTATCGAAATTTTCGATATCGAAAAAGTGGTCGTGGTCATAGTCGGATTTCGCCCATTTTTAACACCAAGATAAAGTGAATTCAGATAAGTGAGTGACCCTAAGTTTAGTAAAGATATATCGATTTTTGCTCAAGTTATCGTGTTAACGGCCCGAGCGGAAGGACAGACGGTCGACTGTGTATAAAAACTGGGCGTGGCTTCAACCGATTTCGCCCATTTTCATAGAAATAAGTTATCGTCCCAGAACCTAAGCCCCTATCAAATTTCACAAGGATTGGTAAATTTTTGTTCGACTTATGGCATTAAAAGTATTCTAGACAAATCAAATGAAAAAGGGCGGAGCCAGGCCCGTTTTGAAATTTTGTTTTATTTTTGTATTTTGTTGCACCATATCATTACTGGAGATGAATGTTGACATAATTTACTTATATAATGTAAAAATATTCAATTTTGTGTTAAAATTTTACTTAAAAATTTTTTTTTAAGTTGGGGTGTTAGTCATCCGATTTTGCTAATTTTGAATGAGAACACATATAATAATAAGAGTAACGTTCCTGCCAAATTTCATCATGATATCTGTAACGACTACCAAATTACAGCTTGCAAAACTTTTAAGTTACCTTCTTTTAAAAGTGTGCGCTACCACGCCCATTGCACAAAATTTTACTAATTTTCTATTCTGCGTCATAAGGTCAACCCACCTACTAAGTTTCATCGCCTTATCCATCTTTGGTAATGAATTATCGCACTTTTCGATTTTTCGAAATTTTCGATATCGAAAAAGTGGGCGAGGTTATAGTCCGATTTCGTTCATTTTTAATAGCGATTTGAGATCAGTGCGCAGGAACTTACATACCAAATATCATTAAGATACCTCAAAATTTACTCAAGTTATCGTGTTTACGGACAGCGGACGGATCATTTTGACATATAGAAGTCTATATCTATCTCGATTTGTTTATGCTGTTACGGGGTACCGTTATACGAGCAAAATTAATATACTCTGTGAGCTCTGCTCAGCTGAGTATAAAAAATATCTCACACATATACACATATATAGGTAAATACAGTGGGGCAAATGGTGCAGTCTAGTTCAGTGGTTACCACAATTAAAACTTTGCCTGTGTGGTAAGTGTAAAATCATTGCAGGGGTGGTGGTTAAGACGTTGATTAACGACCAACGAGGCCAGACGTATGTATGCCTCTTTCGATGTTGCTACTTTGTGAAGTGAGCTCGATTAATTATTTTGCTCGCGTGGAGGACTACCTAGTTCCCTACCTGCGCTTCGATGGGTCTCCTAGTGCTACAACAAAGGTGGGAGGTTGTCGCAAGGGCGCCCAAATGACAGACGAAGCGATACACGTGTATACCGATGGTTCCAAAGTAATGGAAGTAGTAGGACCTGCAGTATACTACGCAGATGCGGAAATTAACAAATCGTACAAACTGTCGGATCACTGTAGTGTGTTCCAGGGGGAAGAAGAAGCCGTGATTAAAGCAGTAGGGACACTGAGGAAAAATAACTTAAGCTGCAGCCGCGTCAATTTCTACATTTACAGCCATACAGCAAGTAATCTCTCATAGCACAGTATATAAGAGTGTGTTCGAGTGTAAGCAATCCTAGGAAAGAGTCGGATTAGGGAGAAATATACATCTATCCCTGGGGATATGAGAATAGATGGAAGTGAAAAATGGATGAGCTACCTTAACAGGGCGCATCGCTCTAAACTGGTACCGTAGACTTTCCAATCAGATTGTGCGAGATTAAAAGAAAACGAGAGCTGCACATGATCGACCAAGCCGGAAAGGAAAATCTTGTACTGGTCTTTTAACCCTAGACTAACAAAATTGCTCTTGTCATTGAAAGGAAGGGGCTGTAGGCTCATGATAGTATTCTGACAGAACGCTGTCTTCAGGCGTCATATGTTTTTAAATTAGATATAGGAAGTACGGGTTGGAGGAGGAAACAATAGAGTACATTTTATGCTCGGACCCGCACTCGCAAGGCTAACACTGCAGCTATTAGGACTAGCACAGCTATCAGATGTAGAAGCAGCAAGGTCCAAGAAAGCTTCTACTATTGGGCAAGATGACAAATTTATTTTCTAACATTAGACCTGGTTTCTGATAGGGTATTTCATTTGGTCGTTTATCAAACTTCTGATAACACTATGGACTCATTCACTCTATGTGAGGTCCTCATGGATCAGCCAGTTCAACTCAACCCAAGTATGTATATCTCGTCTAAACCTACTAAATTTTGGAATATAACAAATATTAGGCAGAGTTATTAATAAAATAAATAATATTGGAGACTCTGTTTCAGATAATCCTCCCATATTTTCTAAGAAAGGGCTTCAGAAGAGTCTTAGACATGTTCGACTAAAGCCGGAAAGTTGGACCGAAAACTTTCCATATTCTGTCTAAGTAAAAATTTCAAATGCTCCAATTGTGCAAGCTTCTGGCTCTCTTTCTCTCCATCCATTTCAGCTGAGATCTACTACGAGGTGGTGACAAGATCCAATGTATTATTGATTCCCCCCTCCCCCCATAGCCGTGAAATGATTATATCGGACAATCGGAATAATGTTTCTCAACCGAAGAGGCTCTCTGTCCGCATATTGCACAGTGAAAAGGTGGAACTCATCAAGGAGTCCCCACATGTAATACATATATAGAATATGAGTATGGCAAATGCGTCCTTAACATGGTGACCATTTGGGAGAGTGCCGATCGTGAGTCATATGCGCAAAGCGATCTATAAACTTCGATTTCTTCATGATTCCACCCTTACCAATGCCAAACCTGCGGTTTTAAGGTGCTTAAACTTCCTGTCGAACGGGGTGACGAAAAATAACAGATCCGGTGATTCATGAGGTCAAACAAATCAATTCCCCGGAAAGTGCTAGTACCGATCGTATCGGATACGGATATGACACTGCCCCGTGAACTGATCTTATAGTTACAACAATTGCATATACCATTCCGATTTTGAGTAACTGTATAAACAAATGCATTCCTCAATGCTTCATATGCGATATGCCCGGCGTAGTAGCTGCTTGTGCAGAATTTATGAGTTACTCATTTTGCATTGCAGCCGCTGAAGTGCAACAGCAACAACAAAAACTATAATTTTTAAATAGCTTAACTGCAGCAGTAAAAACAGTAGATACAACT
The DNA here is from genome assembly GCA_029619165.1 of Eurosta solidaginis. Classification (NCBI taxonomy): domain Eukaryota; kingdom Metazoa; phylum Arthropoda; class Insecta; order Diptera; family Tephritidae; genus Eurosta; species Eurosta solidaginis. Next base: position 32,880 of record JARSSU010026808.1, on the reverse strand, counting down.
ACAACAACAATACAACTGAACACCGCTTTGGCAGTTAAACATTCGCAGTAGTCGTAATAGAATGGCTGTCATTTCTTGGCTACGTGGGTCGTCCGCACTCCTTTTCACGATAGATGAAGATTGCTGCTTGCGCTATCGATGAATTGGCTGTATGGCTGGGTGAACTGTTGGGATGGCTCTCACTGCTATTTGTTTTTACCCAAAGTGTCGAAGTGCTGAAGACCAGTAGCAGTGGATGTGGCAGTTGCAATTGTATTTTTATGCCTTAATTTTCTCTCCGATCATTAAGTTAATTTTAAATACTAGAATACTCGTATATTATAGGGTATGGACAAACCGCTAGAGTCTTTATGAGGTACATATGCATGTTTATATATATAAAGAAAAAGAAGAAGTGGATGAAAAATAATGTGTAAAAGTTTGATGATGATTGTAGGCGAGAACAGCCATCTCAAGGTGGACTGGACGAAATAAGTTGGACTTATTTAAGGTCGGATGTGAAATTGTGTATGTAACTATGTACATATGAACTTTGAATTATGTACGTACATCGGTGGCGCATATACTTCATTCACGCTGAGATGAGGAGAGATCATCAGTAGCATAAGTGGAAATCATGGTTGGACGGATGAGAATCCCTAGGCATTAGCTGAAGTCGCAGTGCTTCGCCCCATCCAATACGTGCGATCACTCACAAATTGTCATCAATATCCTCTAAAGGAAGTCCAAGGAAACATGGGTGTTAAAGGCGTTGGCATCACATTTTAATTCAAAAGATATTTAGTGTTATGAGACACATCACATGCAGGACATACAGGATCAATAAGATTTAACCTGATTTATTTTGTTTTGTTGCTTTTCCGACAGGGTGGATAAATGATGTATATTGAAACGACTTTCCGTCATCCCTTCTCAAATTTGGTTTCGAGACAGACCGGTTTCGGCGTTGTGCTGATGGCACAGTGCCGATTTTCGTTCTTAGAATGATGTTGGCACAAGCCGAACCGGTTTTCTCGAAACCAAACTTGACAAGTATGACGGAAAAATCGTTGCAATATACAAGATTTAACCTATTACAGTATAGAGATCGCTTTTTGCGTGGCTTTGACATTGACAACGGGGCTCGCCAGGCATTTAGGTTAGGTTAGGTGGTAGGCTGCCCTAATAAGGGAATAGAATCGTTGGGTAGCAACGATAAAGCTCCGAATGATACCGATCTCAACTTTGGATAAATCCTCGGAAGTTCAAAGTGAGTCGCGACCGAAATATTTTCGCCTAGTTCTGGCTAAAGCTGGGCAATCAAGCATAAAGTGATTTGGTTATTCCACCTCATCATCCTCCATACAACTGCAGCAGGATGGAGTTTCCAGTATATTGAGACGTACCACATGGAACCCATGAGATAATGCCCTGTCAAAACCCCAATGACCATTTGTTGGTGAGCCTTAGTGAACCCAATTATTTCGACAGACCTCCTGCCATCCACTTTTGGCCAGGAAGATCTTGCTACCCTGCAAGAGGTGGTGTCCGCCCAACGTTTGCTGAGCTGACTCGAGGCCCAGCCATGAAGGAGCAATCCACAGGTGGCCAGCGGAATCCCGAAATCCCTACAGCCACCTTCATCCGGTCAGTGGTACCATAGTTGTGCATAGGACTTTGCCGAATTTTTGTGGATGTCTCTGAGGGCCTTTGTGCTCTTTTAGCTTCATACGGCTGACTTCTTGACAGCCGAATTTCTTTGTAGTGCTTGCGGATATGACTACTTTTGTGCCTAGGAAGCGGGGCTCTTCAATCAGATGTCTATTAGGATGCCCAGGTTTCTGGGTATTTAACTAGGTACAGTTTGCTGAGCATCTCGTTTCTTACCTTTATGGGGAGTACTCTCGCCTCAATCTGAGCGCGGTGTTTTAACAGGCGTGCAGTTTCCTCCAAACTGTTTCTTTTAAACCTAGCGACCATATCGGCGAAGCCTTGCATACGAGCGTCTGGCCAGTTAAATTATAGGTAGGTACGGACGTTCTTTTGTCTATACTCAGAGCTGCAGTTTTTCGTCACTGCGAAGTATTCAGCTTTCTACGAATGTGGAGTCCCAATACATTTTTTAAAGGTTTGAGAACTAAACGCTAAAGAATTACTGAGCCTTAGAAGATACCCGCAGTACGGAAGCCTGTCGTAAGAGGCGACTAAAGAAGTTCGAGGAGCCGAACAAATTGATCTCCCTGCAGTCGGATTGGAGCTACTCGATTTATATATATGCCATAGTTACCTAAGACGGGTCCAGAATGGTGCCTGGCTTTATGTGTATGTATCTTTATTCTAACATCAGTGATCCGATGCTCTTTTGTCTTCTGCTCGCAATAGCAACATATAAGGTTATGCCTTGCAGCCTCATCCTCGCTGTAGAAGAGAGGTTATTAGATCATGTGGCTTTTGACTTCGCAGTGATCTGTTTGTATGCCTGCTAAAATTCTGGGACCATCTTTTTAAAGGTAAATTAGAATTATTATTTGATTGAAAAAAAAGCATCTCACTGTGAGGATCAGTGGGCCTCTGCAGTATTTCGAAACGATTGGGAGCTTAACGTTATTAGTGCAAGAATGTCTCTTGGATTTTCTGCCTCAAAGAGACAACTCTTACTGAGAGCCGTTCAAGTTCTACACCAAGGTTTCAGAAAGACGTTATCTTGAGAGTTCATTAATATCATCATGTTGGAGGTCTTTACACCACGGCGAGCAACCATACTACTAGGCTATCTTGGCAGTTTCGTAATAAAGTTATTGCTTCATAGCTGACGCCAATTGGCAACACCAAGTGATATGAAGTTAACATCTATTAGTTTCCCAATGCAGCAGAGACCTTCCCGTCTTTTAGATTCGGAACGGTTTTGACCATTTTCAAAGCGAGTGTGGCCAGTATAACCTTGATTTCGAGGTATGGATTCTAGTGTATCTTACGAGGGCAAAATAGGAGAAGGGCTTAGATAGTGATAGGGGCAATGCAGTCTATGCAGACGTCACACAAATGGTCTTACCTACTTCCTGACTCTTGGCAATGTTTTCCGGGAGGTCCTGAATCCGGTAGTTTCTTTGACAGAGAGCAGCTAGATTGCTTTACCACACTGCCGTCTCGGAAACAACATCTTTGTTGAAATCTAGGATACTTTAAAGTTATTCGAATCCAACTTGATAAAATCGGATATGGAGTTGTCAAGCCTTGCTGTCGTTCATAGTGCATTTCAGTATCTCCTATTCCTGTGATTTGAATGACATGGCGAGAAAAGATTCAAAATGGATTTAAACCACAGCTTCGTACGACCACCACTGCGTTTTCGCTTGAGAAAAATTGAGGAATACACTGTAGGGCAAATATGTTATTGTATAGCACCTGGTATGACTGTCAGGCCTATAGATCCTTACAGCCGCGTTATTTTTCGAATGGCACGACGATACTTCGCAAACTAAATAAATCGGCTGTGAACGCTGGATTGGCCGGTCAACAAAAAGCTGATGATTGAAGGTTTTAATTGTATTCTGGGTCTCAGGATGAGGAGGAAGTGAACTCGTTTCTTTCTCGGCTTCTTCTTTTTCTTGTAGCTTTCTCCGCTCGAAGCGGTCTGAGACTGAGGCAACTCAGTTTTTTCCGCTTATGATTTTTGGAGGCTGGAAATAGATCTTTCGCTCCTACTAATTTCATATGTAAAAGCAATTTCTTCATTGAATAGTTATTAGAAATGATTTAGTTTGGGCGCGGGAGGCCCTACACCCTCAAGGGAAGTGTGCGAAGTCCATATGTTGAGGTCATTGATTATATGCTACAATAAAAGCTTGTCTCTGAAATCTCGAGAGTTTTGCTGCTATAATTATACAGCATCATATTAAAGAAATCGGACGATAAATAGTCACACGACGCCCACATCGTTATCCCAATTTAATACCTTATTGAAAAGTATTGGTCTCACAAGTGGCGAGTTTCAACAGCAAATTCTGTGACTTAGTTTCCAATGTATAACCGCGCTGGCTCTTGAAAAGCCCAGTAGGTATTTTACTGAATAAGGCTTTCTTTTTACCTGTATCTGACTCTAGGATTTATCTTTCGACCCGAACTGTAAAGTTAGGAGGGGTCAATATTTCGTATTTCCTGAATTATTTAAATCAATCGTAACACGTATACAGCTACTTTACTTTAGTTTTTATTAGTGTAATTAATAATAAATAGCCCATTCATTATTCACATAAGCCGGAAATGTAGCAAAGATCACTGATCTAAGCACATTCCATTTCACACTGCACATAACATTGATAAATACTTTGCCACATATTTGTAGCTCCGCCCACCACTGGAGCCAAATGCATTACAAGACGAATAATCAAATATTATTTCATATGTAATTTGCATTTGCACATCTGACTACGACAATCTGAATGAATTGTGGCATGTTAACACCCACTTCCCGTAAAGCCTGAACAAGCAATTCCAGTAGCCGGTCTAAACAGCGACTCGCACAGCAGAGCAATTTGCCAATATGTTGTGTGGTGGCGTCGGAGGAGACGTTGCAGCAATGCAGCCTGAACGTGAAGCTTAACTGGTTTTGGTTGATGGCTGACAGCTAAAATGAATTCTTTGGTGCAATAAGACTGTCATACCAGGAGGTGTTAGTAGTGTGCAGAACATGAAGAAGTATAAGACTACTTATTCAGTGCCTATACCCGCGACCTAGTCCGCACGAAGAAAATACCACATACAATTATTGCGATATACACCGATATGATCCTGAAAACACTTCCGAAGCACCTAGAAAATAATCTTGAAACAGTCACGAACACTGAAAGAAAAAGACTGGTAAAATCAACCGAAATACGGGTCAATTCAACCGAAATTTCTGTCAATTCTTATCCATCGCAACAAGATGTTGAATCAACTGCGCTCAAATCGTTGATTCGTAATTGACCGTTTTAGTAGTCAAATGAACAAAAAAAAGTTGTTGCGACAGCTTTGTACGAAAGTACCTATGTTGCGGCATTTGCAAGGCAGATGAGTTTTCACTGAGATCTTTTCATGGCAGAAATACACTCGGAGTGCTTGCCGAACAGTGCCGAGGGGCGACCCCGCTTAGAAAAATTTTCTTCTAATTGAAAAACCTTATTTCTAAAATTTTTATGTTGCTTTGCCCGGGGTGTGAACCCAGGGTCTTCGGTGTGGTAGGCGGAGCACGCTACCATCACACCACGGCGGCCGCCATATATATACGTAAATATGTGCATACATATAGTACACAGCATACATAAGTACAAAGTAGAGAGCGCAGTGAGCGTAAAATTCTCTTTGAAATTTGCTCATGTATTGACTGTTGATCGCTGTTGAAATGAACAGTGAGATCAGTTGTGTTAACAAAAAATCAGTTAGATTGATTAGGAATCGGTCAATTTTACAGAATTTTTTAACTTAAGAGCGACAATTTCTCTTCTGTTGAAATGACTAAACTAATTTGTTCGTTGACAAAGAACTCGGTTGAATTAACCATAATTCGATCAATTTCACCGAATCTCCGTTAAGTCAAGAACAACAGAACCGATTTGTTGATTTTACTAGCACCATTTCTTTCAGTGAAAGGATCCAGAAATTATAGGTTTTTATAGCTATGGGCCCTAATATGCCTGCTCATGAAACTGTTCCGAAGGCAATCACGCAATTATCCAGAGAAAGTTAAAAGTATCTCCTAGCATTCATTGCGATATAATTCCCGAACAGCGTCGAAACGGTCCGAAAATATTACCTAAACAGTCCGAAATAGTCTCGAATTAATCTCGAGAATAATCTCGAAACTATACGCAGATAATCCCTAAGTAGTCATAATTTGGTATCAATAATATTATGAAAACAACAAGAAACTGATCCAGAACATTCCCGAGAAGATATGTATCACAATCCCAAAACAGTCCTGAAATAGATCGTCCCTTAAATAAATCCTTAAAAGGTCCTAAAAAAAGGTCTTGAAATAATCCTGAAAAAATCTATAAATAGTCTCAAAATGATTCTGAACATAATCCTGAACTGGCCCAAATAGTCCCGAATCTATCCCAAAAATCATCCCGAAATAACCACGATATGATTCCAAAAACAACTTTAAAATTATCCCGGAATGGTGCAGAAGTGATCCCAATAGTCTCGTAGTGAGCCCAAAATAACATTAAAAAATCGCTAAACCACCTGTCGAGGGCCGTGAATTGATCCGCAAATAGCATCGGAATAGGTAGGTAGGTAGGTGAAATGGCTGCGACCCTGGTCGCTCAAGTAGCTATATAAAGCCGTTTTTATGCCATTAAACTCGTCTAAAAACCTACGGAATGTTAAGGTCAATGTATTACAACCAGCCAGAGTTGTTGATAAAATTAAGAATATTCGGGATTGCTATCACAGATAACCCTCTGAGGTGTTCTAAAAACAGGGTTCCAAGGAACCTTAGCCGGGCTCTAGCTAGAGCCGGGCATTTACACATAAAGTGTTCTACTGTCTCCATGGCATTTGGATCTTTGTAGCTTCTCCAGTAGTCGTTATACTGAATGCCCATCTTTTCCGTATGCGTACCTACTGCCCAATGACCATCAGTTTACGTGTGTTAGCCCTGGATTTGTTCAGAAGACTTCTCATCCTCTTTCCATCATAGTTTGGCCAAATGGATTTTGATATTGCACAGGTGGTGATGTTATTCCACTTTGTTTTGCGCTTTCTTCAAGTAGAAGCTTAGGATATTCCCCTTGGCTACTGCTAAGGGTATGCCTACTTTGACACTGGTTTTTCCTCGTTCATCTCCGATGAGCCCCTGCGTGCTAGCTCGTCGGCCTAGGAATAGTTATGAAATACTACCAAAATTATCCTGTAAAGAGCTCGAAAACTAAAAAATTTTCCAATATTATTGAGACCAAAATCTATTTGAATCTCGAACTATGCATAGATATAACATAAACGGGAAAGTTCAGGATGTATGGATATGACGATGTTTCGATGTCGGGATGTCCAGATGTTGCCTTTCTGACTCAATTGCACCAGAACGCCTGAACTTATTTCGATCAAACTTGGCTCACAGATAGCTTATACTCAGGAAAAATTTTATCCCGAAATATCTCCGAAACTGTCCCAAAAACAATCCCATAATAATCCGAAAGTAGTCTCGAATAGTCTCATCTTGAAATATTCCGGAACCGATCCAAAAAATAAAGCGAAATGATGACTACTAAAACAATCCCGGGTTTGTAAGTCCAAAAAAATGCTCAAACAATCCCGAAGTAGTTCCGAATTGGTTCCGAGACAGTCAAAAAATAGTCACAATTCCAAAATCAATCGGAAAGTAGTGCCAAAATGATCCGAAGATGATCTCCAGGGCGCGCCACTGTAAGATTTTCTTAAATTGCGTTGGTCTCTATCTTTATTATCCTTATATATATATTCATTGTTATGTCGATTTATAGGGGCATTTGAGGTGTAGGGAGCGCGCCACTGTCCACCTATCTAAAACTGCTTTGACATCTATGTTACCGGTAGAAAACACACACAGTTATAGTTATAGCAATGTTAACATACTATTACATAGAAGGGAGCGGTGAAGAGTATCTGCAAACTTTAACAAAAACAGTTATGCCTCTTATAAGCTGTCTTCAAAGTCAATATACTTAAAGTTATAACGGCTAAGTAGATTCTTTCAGTCTATTGACTCTCAACAACTGGCCAGAAATATTGTGCATTGCCACGTTTATCAACTTAGGGCAATGCAGGAATCACGCTAGCTTTACAACTATATCGAAAACATTAGCTTTATCTTAACCTGAGCAACCTTCGCATCAGACGTGGCCCATCCTAGACTAATCACACAGCCACAAAGAAAAAACTGACATGAGCCACGGCAAAACGGGGTCAGCTTATGAAGTTCATGCGAATCCTTCATCCGAGATCGGGATCCAAGTTGCTACGACAGCAATAACTTGAAGACCTAAACTTACTATTGGGTATTCTAAGGCAAACTTGAATTTTCTTACTTGTTTTACAAAATGTATGTAATTTTTTTTATTGTTTTGTTAGCGGCTCGCGCATGTTTAACGAAAATGTGCCGTAAAATTTTTAATTGCACTTTTTATTACCATCAATTATGAAAAATGCCTCCAACGAACTACTTACGTCCGAACTTTTTCCAAAGCTCATATCTATTTTGCTACTTTTATGGTAGATAAGCTCAAAACACCATGTTATTTTTGTTAATGATATGCAGTAACACCTCTGTAGTAGTGCAACTGTGGCGCATGCCGATTTATGTGATTGGAAGTTATAAATCAAAAGGAGCAAAGCTAGCGTTCATGGGCACATGAAGGATGGGGAAAGAGTTATAATAAATTTGTTACTATCCCATTTAAGGTAAGGACCTTTGTAAATGATTTTGTGTCAACTCTTATCATTTGCTGAGTCTATGATGGGGTAGTTGCCGCACTCAAAACCTCCTTCGAACGATCATTTCTTGTCGCTAACGATTACGGCCGCTTTTCGTATGGAACGTGTAATTAAATATGCATTTTCTCTTAAGCTTATTGTGATTGCTGCAAATTGCCGTCAAATACTTGTTGTAATCGTTGTTGTTCTATTTCTATAATAATTATACGAGCTGTAATTTAAAAGCACTGACAGTGGCAGATAATTGAGCTCTGTAATTTAAATAATGGTAAAATAAAAATAAAATTAAATAAATTATTCTACACTAAACTAGATACCTGTTGTAAGAATATTTTTTAGTTTATACCCTGCAAAAAATGCGATTAGTCTAGGATGAATCCGGGCTGAGTCGCAAAGGAGTATGCGACCAATGCCAGTTTGAACACTTTCTATGAGTTGAACTATTCCCTTTTGTTTGAGCATGTCCTATGAATCGACTAATTGTACCCATTTATATGTACCCAAACAGATCGATAGGACCAATCCCCTTTGTACCCATATGGGAACATATGAAGACTAGTCCCTTTTCGGTTCTATAAGGACTCAAATAGGGTCCAGTAAAATTTTTCATGCAGAATCATATCGAAGGGTTTGCCAAGCCACAAAATCTATTTGATAAAAGTTGTTAGCCCGCTTTTCAAAATGGAATAAAAATATTTTCCAAAAATTTAACCCTAACTCCGGCGTAGTAGTTAAGTCCTAGGGCTCCGCATTTTTTCTCAAATAATTCGATTCTATCACCGGTCATCTGTTTTATTTTACTCATTTCGTTGCCGTTTTTTTTAATATTTCTTAAAATGGGCTACATAGATTTCAAACTGACTAATCCCAACTGTATCCGAAAGGGACAAAATGAGATCAATGTAGACAAAGGAGATCAATCAGAGACCAATCTCTTTGGGGATTAATCGCACACACACCTACGCAAATGCGTGGGCATACGCATAATACCACATACATACATACATCACGCTCACATTAATTCAATCAGCTTCTTACAACAATCGAAACAGAATGAATCGTCCAGGTCATTGCAGTTGAGCACTATGTCAGTACACACCGAAATCATTGCATTGCCGCCTATCTTCGTCTGCGGGCTTTCCATGTCCATCAATGATAATAATGCATTGTTTCATCATATTTCGATCAACACATTCCCTGCTTAACACCAGCACCACATATCGTCGTTCACTTTCCACTAAATCATCTACATGCACGATTTATAACTTATTTGCTTGCATTGCAGTTTACGCTCTCAACTATCGAAAACAACTTCATACACCAGTGTGGATCGATTCGGCTTCCGAACCGTAATGTAAATTTTACTACAGATCTACTTCAATAATAGGGGGACTCATGTAACCGTATAAATGCCTTATAAAGTGTGTAAACGTATAAATTTATCTAGTTTACGCACGAGCTGTCAAATTTTGTATGAAAAATCATTTACACAATTTGTATAAATTTACGCGCACATTTCATTATGTAAACGCGGTAAACTCAAAGGAATGCAACCTTGCAAACATTACAGACGGCATTTTCATCAAAAATCTCGCAACATCAGCAAGTAAAGGCGTTTTAGTTTTGATTTTTCACTTAGTCTTGGCATTTTTTAATTTGTATAACAATCAAAAAATGTGTTCGGCAATAATGCAGCTGATAAACAATCAAGTTTATCAAGAGTATTACTAGGTGCGTTCATATAACAGCGTGTGTAAATGGATATAATTTTACACCTTATAAATTTATATGCTTTCATGAGTCCCCCTAATATTGTAACGAATTTTGGGAAATTCCTAATTATTTTGCAGCTTCTGTTAACGTTCGAATCGCTGAACTGTGCTGCTAGTAAATAAATGCACAACAACAGCAAGTAAACAATCACACATATGTGCATGTAATAGTGAAGAGATTGTTTGACTTACATACATGTAGTAATCACCTAAAAGCAGAAGTTGCTACTTACACATACACACGCATATAATCGGAAGATAAAAGTAAATACCAGTTACATAAAGGAGAAATAAATAAGCAGCTGTTAGAGAAAGTTGTTCGTGAAAAGTATAAACGCTTTGAGAAATCCGTCAGTTTGATTCTACTACTACTGATTAGTGAAGTACGCGAGTATTGTAATTGTGAAGTTCTACTGCATTTTGCAATACTGTATATTTAAGTTAATTATTCGACAGTTTAGCGATTCGAACGCTAACAGAAGTTGAAAAATAATCATCAATATGAAGAGGGTGACTTTGCGACAGCCCGAAAATTGACAATTTGTTATACCAGACAGAAGATTTGAAGCTTATAATTTACGTACTGATAGGACCTTCTGGCATCCCTATTGAATTAAATAATCAAAACGTTGCTACGACAGTAGCTCCTTTGTTTTGCTAACTGGCGGCAATTCGGGGAACTCAAATTAATTCCCACCTGGTCCTTCTAGCGGAGTTGAGGTCACCATCTTCCTCTGCTTCCATAGCCTCAAGCCGGCTCTTTTCTTTAACTTTTCTCTTTCTACCTTAATAAACCCTAATTTCTTGGGAGTTAACTACCAAGGGTGCCTCATATCCTATAGGTCTTGTTACAGTTTTCTCAATTTCTAGCCAAACTGCACGCACTTTAAACACATGCTGGCATCCGAGGAAGTTAGCAAATGCTGGAGGCTTTAGACAAGGGTGAGTTCAGTTCCGTGTGAAAAAGTTCGAGTACATTTCTCGATGCACCGATATTTAGGTCCGAATATATCTACTCTAAATCATTTTGGGTGGTTTCCACCATCCGTATGCTATACGAATGTGGGAAGAGATTGAAGCTATCAGGATTGGTCTTTTTTGTTGAAGCTGTCACCAAGCTTTTTTTTGAATATTTTTGTAAAGAACATCGCCTTTAGGATGGCTTCTTTAGATACTAAAAATTTGGTAATAAATGACAAATTTCCTCTCTCAATCAATGAGCACGAAGAATGATAAAACAGAACTTCCGGAAATCCTCTCTGGCTATATCGCCGCCTTTTTGGTTGAAATTTCTAAGTGAAGAATCTTAAGAAGTATACCTGCTGAGACCTGAAGCTCCACAGCATCCTTCCGAGGACCCTATATACCTCAAGTACATTAAGCAAATATGGCAAAGTGCTTAGCAAAATCACAATCCGCATTCAAAAAAATATTCTGTTCCGCCCTAATAATTCTGCTTCTGATGCAGATTCCGCGTTTATATCTTTGCATGGCGATTGTGTTTGCTTACTTGAGAGGCATAATTTGTGTAATTAATTTCTAGTGATCCCGTATTGTCGTCGGATGTGGGCTGTTGCACACAGCGTAAGTCTCTATTGACGCTTTTATTAATTGCTGAGAAATTCAATGTGCGGCGATTGGAAAAATTTGCATTTGACAAGATTGTCTCAAGATGATATGGCGAAACACAATGGTAATATGTATAGATAGTATTTTTGCTTGCCTTAAACACAAAATAACTTCTACTGAGTCTGGTAGTCTTTAATTAAATAAATAATGATTACAATTGTTCTATATGCTCGACCCACGTAAAATATTTCATTGAGAACTAACATAGCTACAAACTTAATTCGCAGAACTAATTACAATATCTACTCATAGTTATAGCTACACGAAGCAGATGCCTGCTTATAATTCCACTCGGCTTTACACCTGCACACAGAGAACAATCTTCCACCGGGCATTATAGTCGAACAGTTGGAGCACATTTCCCTCTGATTACGAACCTCCGCTCCTGATGCCATAGTTTTCCTAGGAGAGTCCGCAAAAACACTGGTGCGATGATGAATGTCGTGCTACCTCGGAAAAAAAACACTGCCCATAGGGCAACTCTGCGTACGGCCGCGGCAACGCTAAGTATATTGGGAGCCTTAGATGACGCGAAGAGGGAAGAGAGGCACCTATTAAGGAGGAAGTGAGCAGAATGCATCTGGGGGCATGACTGGAACCCAAATTCCGTACGGCATCCTTACTTACTTAATTCGCGCTAAACCATCTAAACGTAATGGCCGTCCAACAAAGCCCGCCAGGCGCTCCTTCGCTCTGCCAACCGGTGCCAATTGGTCACACCAGAGAGTTTAAATCGTTTTCCACCTGGTCCTTCCAACGGAGTGGGGGCCGCCCTCTACCTCTGCTTCCATAGGCGGGTTCCGATAGAAACACTTTCTTGGCCGGAGCAACATCTTTCGTTTCGCATAACATGGCCTAGCCAGCGTAGCCGCTTCGTTTTTAATTCGCTGGACTATGTTGATGTCTGCATATAGCTCGTACAGCTCATCATTAAATCTTCTTCGGTACTCGCCATCGCCAACGCGTAGAGGTCCATAAATATTTCGAAGGAACTTTTCTCTCGAACACTCCCAAGCCGCTTCATCTGCTGTTGGCATGGTCCATGCTTCTGCCCATATAGCAGGACGGGTACGATAAGTGACTTGTAGAGTATGATTTTCGTTCGCCGAGAGAGGACTTTACTTTTCAATTGCCTACCTAGTCCAAAGTAGCATTTATTGGCAAGATTGATTCTTCGCTGGATTTCAGTGCTGATGTTGTTGCTAGTGTTGATTCTGGTTCCCAAATAAACAAAGTCTTTTATTATTTCGAAATTATGGCTGCCAACAGTAGCGTGGTTGCCAAGGCGCATATGCGCCGACTTTTTGCTCGATGACAGCAGGTAATTCGTTTTGTCCTCATTCACCATCAACCCATCTTTATCGCCTCTTTTTCCAGCGTGGGTGTTTGGGCCGATGATATCAATGTCATCAGCATAGGCCAGTAATTGCACGCTTTTATATTATATTGTTCCATTTGCGGTAAGTTCTGCAGCTAGTATAATTTTCTCCAGCATCAAATTAAAGAAATCGCACGATAGGGGGTCACCCTGTCTGAACCTCGTTTAGTTTCGAACGGCTCGGAGAGGTCCTTCCCAATTCTGACTGAGCTGACGGTGTTGCTCAACGTCATTTTGCACAGCCGTATAAATTTTGCGGGAAACCAAATTCAGACCATAGCGGCATAAGGCAGCTCCTTTTCGTGCTGTCGAAGGTGGTTTTAAAGAGAAGTATTCCCTCCATAATCTAAGCACTCTCTGGACATCAGTTTCAAGGTCGCCGTTTTCGTTCCTACAGGAGTTTGCCCCGGTATTAAAACCTTCCGTCCGTCGCCGTATTTTTGGTAAAATTTTCGAGCGTTATTCCTGGTGGCTAGCAGCTCAAGCTCCTCGCACTCACGCCTTTCTGCTTCTGCTTGTTTCTTCCTGAAAAGGCGTCTCGCTTCCCTTTTCAACTCACGATAGCGTCACACAGTCCTCTTGTCGAGCTCGCTTTTAACGTAGCCCTGTAGGCAGCGTCTTTTCTTTCGGTTGCAAACGCGGCATTCTTCATCGTAGCCGTGTTTTTTCGTGGCCACCGGAACAATTTTTTCCTTGGTGGCAGTACGAAGTGCTTTGGTGATATGCTCCCACTGCTCCCGTATCCTTCAGATGAGTTGTGCTCTCAGAGAGCAGGTGTGAGAGTCGAATTGCGAAATCATTGGCAGTCTATTGTGATTGAAGCTTTTCGACGTCTAGCTTTCGCTAGATGCTGGATACGCTAGCTGCTGGAGAAGACTAACGATAAGAGAATCAACACTTTAAAGTAGCCTTTGACAGCGCGAAAAGGAGTTGATTGTATGCTGATATGTCTGAATTTAACCTCTCTGCCACGTTAACAAGTCTCAGCTAAATGAATTATCGTAAGAATATGGAGGCTTTATACGAGGCCACTCCCTCCACTCATTATAAGATCTGAAGTATGCTGATGATATAGATATCGTTGGCCTAACAGACGCTCCAGAAGTTCTGCTCTCTCAAGTTTGGATAAAAAGGCAAAAAGTGGATCTTGCCGCAAGAGGACATCGCGAAGCACTTTCTGTTATTCTCTCTCGACGAAAAAAATTTTCATACCTATATAGATGTATAACCCAGTATCACGGAAGGTGTCGAGAAAATATGGGATGTCCCTTGAAGAGTACGAGAGAAAGTTTGTAGGAAGATTTATGGTCCGTAAAATGATAAGCTGTATGAGCTGTACGTACGTAGGTACAAATAAATTGCAACAAATTAAAGTCAAATGTTCTGCGAATGCACGAAGACACTCCGGCCAAGAAAGTAATTCAGGGGAGATCTCCATTGAACGAGGCAGGGAAAGGCAGGTGGGGAAAGTCTTGATCTCCCTCAGTTCTCCCCGATAAAAAAAAACTGTAACATCTTGTACCTCTGCTTGCAACAGCGCACACATCACAAGTGGCGGTAACTGTTAAACATACGTACAATTACCACTAGACACAATGCATTCATTCGCGACGCAATCATGTTAACTGAATATGTTACTTCTCAAATAGTTTATCATACTTAAATACAATATTTGTACTAAGATACACGTTTTTCGTTAAGTGTGAGACATCACTTCCCTTATCCTTCACAAGCTCTAGTTCGTGTATTTGGTTGCCAACTATTTTCGGTGGGTTCAGGTACTCGGATGAATGAAGCCACTCTGGCATAGTGCCTCCACCGCCACCGTTCCTCTCGAGACCCAAAAATTTAAATACTTTGTGCGATTACCCAAGAGAGGATTTGAGGCCGATCTTCGCTTACAATTTACGCCGTGATCCTCTTTATATTTCCCACTAATTGGCGGAATGTAGGTCCCACATGTTTTATGCCGACTTCGAACGGCAGCTGCAAGGCAAATAAATTTTCACTGAGAAGCTTTCATGGCAGAAGTACAATCGGAGTGTTGGCCTGCTGAGGCGCGACCCCGCTTAGAAAACTTTTTGAAATTGACAATTTTTTTGAAATTTTTCCTTCCCTTGGACCTTTGGTACAGCAGGCGGAGACGCTACCATCACATCACTGGCCGGTCTGTGAGGACCTCACATAGGCTGAATGAGCCTGACCAGGACCAGACCGGTTTGTTTATTTAGACATCGTCTCACCTATCCATCTTTTTATTCCACATCGTTCACCCATCCACCGATTATGCGCATTGGCTCTGTTGGACATTGACACATCTGTTGACACTCCACTGCTTATTAACATCAGCCAAGTGTTCGCTAACCCACCGACTCCACACCATACACCTAATCATTCACCAATCATCTGTTCTGCCGTCATTAACGTCACCGCTTTGTTAGACACCAGTAGAGCTGCTCTTTAAGTCACCATTAATTCTGGGGCATCGTCAACAGTTTCAACGGTCTTCACTTTAATAGCTTTGCCCGCTACCCGTCAAACTGATTCTAGCATCGAGCCCACCAATCGTACACACTCTTCTCCATGAGGTTTGACTCCAATACCGCCACTAAGTAACGTGCATTCATTTGCAAAGTAAATGTGGCTCTTCGACTCTTTATTGGCTGAACCACCACACAAACTAGTTTTAGCACTGATTCTTGCATGTTCGCTCATTGCATTAACTCGTTACTTCTGAAGAAACTTCTGGTAACTAGTTCGACAATGGAAAGACTACCCTAATTTTTTCCGGTCATCCAACCTCCTCCTTTCGTGAGAAGCTTGCGGTCGCTCTCAGTGCTTCAGTGCTATCGCGTACTTTAAGATCTGCCAACAGTATTTCTTGTACGTCTTCAAAAATACCTAAGCGCCCGAGAAACGATGGACTATCCGCCAACCTGTCCAAACACGGATGCGAGGAATTTATAAAAGCATGCATCGACTCTTAGGAAGAACATGCTGAGATGAGCACATGCCTCCAAAAAGGAACTTGAGTGTACACTGTGTATAAGAAAGCAAAGTGGACCTGCGAAATCAAGATGCTTAGTCAGGGAGAAGACACACAAAAAGATAATCGACATGCACAAAATTTTTGTTGATCTTAAAGCAGCTCTGTGCTAAAAAAAACGCGTCAAAATATTACACGAATTTTCAATATGCATACTCAAAAAACAGATGATGACTGTAAGGCCATCAAGAACCTATGAAGACTTGTCATAATTTTGCAACTTTGTTACTTCCGCAGCTTTTTTTTATTTTTCAAAGCGCTAGTAGTTTATTTGTGACCATGATGTTTGCAACGCTGAGACCGAGACGACGAATGAAAAAACGGTGAAGGCAAAGACGCAGACGATGTCTACAACGTAAACGGCTGATGATAACGACAATAACCACATGACGCGAATGCACTCACGCGCATGCGTCCCCTTCAAGTATATACAAATGTAAAAAATTACCTGTCGAGTAGTAAAGTTCGGTGACTGGCTGTAAAGACGTTGTCGAAATGTTTTTCACTGTCTGGCGCTATGCATTAAGTTGGGATCCTGTGTCTGAGGCGTGTTTGGATTAGTATATGTTTGTGTGTATGGGCAGGGGGCGCAGCTGTTCCTGCCAAGTGAAGAATTCGCCGCAAGTCGAAGGCGATTGTATCGCGAGACGAATTGAAACGGTTGGACACACAACATAATAATTCTCGTATTATGCCTGCAGCAGATAGTGCTAGGACTTGAAATTCTGTTAAGTCGTATAAATGTCAAAAAATGGTGGTAGATTTGAAAAAAGCGATGATCTATCTGCTTGTACGCTTACACAAGATAGCTCTTTGCGAGTCAATCCTGGGGAGTTACAGTGAAGAGATCTCTCAGGACTTCAGAGAAGCAAGGCTGGGAAGCAAATAGGGCTAGGAAGAGGCAAAGATCCAGGGAGGAAATACCTTCTACCGTTAAACGCGCAGACGTCATTACCATGGGGTTTTTCGACGGAAGCTCGAGTACTAAGACCACACCTTGTCAACAAGAGCAGATGCCAAGTTTTTGAACAGTGTAACCCTCCTATACATAACTGGTAGATCCTCAATATGGTGGAGCCAGTGGGCCACGTCGGCAGGCGCTGAATATTGTGTATGCAGAGTCCATCGGTGCTTTCTTTAATACATGGCCAAGCAGTCTTCGTCGTTTTTGCGAATACGCTGGATCGCCTGACTGATCACGTAACAATCATCATGCGTATTGTAAGGGTTTCACAGTAAGCGGGCCTTATCTTCACTTGTAAAGAGAGTATAGTGGTCCTTAGAGCACAAAGAATTGCCTTGAGTGCCTCGCTGTAATCGTAGACCGTTTAACAATGTCCTGCTTGGGATGGTCATCGAATTGTTTTGGCTGGTTAGGAGCCGAGAGGGCTGGTTTAAACTCGTGGAGCGTTGGCGCAGGGAGGTATTATCTCGCTCTGGTAATACGGGCAATATTTTTCATGGCTAGCTAGAAAAAGTGCCTTGTTGAGCTGAGGGATGACCGGAAGGTCTGCAAAAATCTTGGCTTAAGTAATTATAATGATTAGAGTTGTGGCTCAATGTAAAATCCATCCTGTACTCCTAGTATATTTTGCAATACCTGCCTCCTTGCAACTACCAGCAAGATTACAAAGTGGAATCATCGAGTCCATTCGTATTTACAATTAAGCTTAATCCAGTACTAGGTGAAAGTATTTCGCTCTCGGCAGCTTTTTGCCGGAGTATCGACGATGCTTAGAAACTTCTTCTGAAAGACTCATTAAACTCTAGCGGTACAGTTCTCTATAAACCGATGGAAAAATAAACTGAGAATATGAGTGATCACAGTGGGGCTCTAGTTCCTATATATTAATATATCCCTTAACAGTGATCCCAAGGGCAAAAGGGAAGGTGGTGGTCTGAGATTCGCAAAGTGTTACTCCGAGATTTATAAAACCGCCGTACAAACAATTTTTATTTACAACAGTAAGAATTCTTAGCAAACTTCTAAAAAAAGGGTGGTCGATTTTCAAGCTTGAGTGATAGAAGGAAAACAGTAGATCCGAACACTGGTAGTGAACTTTTTCTTATCGCTTCGAAGGCGTCGGGGTAAAACAGACTTTCATACATGCACATATATTATATGCGCGTGCGCATGCGCAACACAGTAGCCACGTGGACATGCAGTAAATAAATGCAAAACAATGAAAATGGGCGTAGTAGTACGAGACGAGACTGCAACAGCGATTTATCGCGATTACAACTGTTACTGTAGAGCTTTGTTGTAGAGTCTTGTTGTGGCTCGGTCTGTAGTTGGGTTTGCAGCTTTGCCTATGGATGTGAACGTAACGAATGGACAAACGGTGTATGTATGAAAGAACAATACAGCAAAATGTCAACGGACAGACGAACGATCAGACGGACGTACAAACGACAAAAGAACTGCGCTCAATGCAAAATTCAGCCACTACAATGAATGTGCCTGCAGACTGGGCTAGTAACCGGTCTTTAGTTGATGGGCCTGCATATCTTGGTAATGTCTTTGCAGTTGTTTACGCATTTCTGCAACGACAACACCGACGATGTGGTAATAACAATTACAAACACACATAAACAGATGCGCACATAAGAACCATGCCATCAAATCAGGAACTAGTTTTGAACTACCGCGGCACTAGACTTACCCTGTTTCGAGATTATGGCAATAAAGGGAGTAAGAGTCGAGTTTGTATACAGCGACAAGAAGAATTTGTTTTTCTCTGAAATCGATTGGGATAAGCCTCCTTAGCTGCATTCAAAGGACTGGAATGAGAAATGAATTAACTGGCTTTCAGCGAATGCCATTAATAGTGTGTCGCAAAATCGGCAGATGAAGCTACTTTTTTTATCAGACGTTGTCATTCCTGACTTCACTTGTGCCCTTCAGCCATGGTCTGATATATGATTTTAATATGCTCTGCAGAAGCGTGACATGCCTTCGAAATTGAAAACTTGTGATCACTGCAAGCAAGGGTGCTGTTGCTCCACTGTTGGATCAATTCTTCTCCCGCGGTATGGCAAGAGCAAGATCTAGTCCTCCGAATCCCGCTATTTTGCTTTTCTTTTCTTAAAGAAAAGATATATCGCTATGGTTACCCCCACCATGTTGTTTGCGTTACAGTATCACCAAACCTCTAATGCTCTCGTAAGGTGTTGCTTCAGGAAGATCTCCAATAATTTGCCTGCAGTGTCCAACATGCCCAGGGGCGGAAAACGAGGGAGAATTGGAGTCTCCTTCCCTATTGGAATGAGAATAGCCGTGCTGGTTTCATCTGGAGCTCCGAGCTCTGGAGCTTTTCTAGGCTACGATGATTCTCAGGACAGTTTTGAGATCTTTCTGTAACGGTTTCACGTTACGTCTTCTTTGGTCCTAGGTGGCTGTGTGGGAAACAGAAATCCACAATGTTTCTTATTTTATCCTGGATGAAACTTCTTCATAACTTATTTATATCCTTGTACCTAGAGTTCTGGATCAACTTCTGGTAAAGCGCTTTCCAGCACCGAGAGCTTTCCTTGCTCCTTTGTATGCCTCCGATCTAGAGCCTCAGGTTTGACACGCGCACGGGTTGCTAGTCTTACAATTCTGTGGCATATTTTTCGCAGCTCCACAATTTCGCCATTCCACCAGTATGCCTGCTTTTTACACACACCCTCCCCCACGTTCATCTGGTGCATAGAGACATTCTAGACGTGGCGGTGAATACGGCGCAATGGACTCGGATGCGTATCCCGTTCGGAATTCGCCTCTGATCTGGATCATTAAGGTGGGAATTGATGCAGTCCTCTGTGATTATCATCGACAAGGTCGGAAGCAGGCTTTCTGAAACTAATGTTATATCGGCGATCGAGTATCCAAAGCCCGGCCGTCGGTATGTTGCGGTCGTGCCAGTGTTCAGCACTTTAATACCGAGCTGGCTACCATCTCAAAGAATAACCTTCTACGGATGTTAGTCCAGTTCTGGTTCCACGTAATTAGTAGGCCGATAATACCTCTACTATCTTAGCTACTGCAAATCGGAGGTATATGTTCCAGTACAAAAGCCGATTCAGTTTTAAAGTTTTAGAAAAAATGATAGAAAGACGTATGGATCCAAAGACCCATTTCAAACTTGAAACATTTTGAGCGAAAGTTGACCACTTAAGTGTTCTAAAAGATTTGAACTAGTTCGGTTGTGAAGCGATATGTTTTTTGTTTGGTTAGGTGTTTCACTGAAGGGATCAGAAGTATGCAAATATTTTCGAATTAAAGCAAACAGATACAATA
Organism: Eurosta solidaginis; assembly: GCA_029619165.1. Classification (NCBI taxonomy): domain Eukaryota; kingdom Metazoa; phylum Arthropoda; class Insecta; order Diptera; family Tephritidae; genus Eurosta; species Eurosta solidaginis. Next base: position 12,337 of record JARSSU010026808.1, on the reverse strand, counting down.
AACACGTTACAATGTTGCAGGCCAGGCAAACTTTGTTGGTGTAGTTTTTGTTGTCGTTTCACCCATGGGCCAGACATTATTTTGACGGGAAATGTGTTGTTCGCATTAAGGTGCAACATTCGTAAATGAGCGCATGGCGCGACGAGCCAATCCAACGCCAACAACATTAACAACACCAGCTTGTTTACCTTCACAATAGGCCCATATTTTTTAAATTCATAACAACAACAAGCAACAAATGCAGTTGTAAAAACAAAAAAGAACTATGTTTATGGCGTGCATACGCAACCTTGCCAGACAGCCTCAGACAGACTGACGGAGGAACAGCAGAAACCAGTCGACGACCGCTGCCTATCGAATACGTCTACGGTGAAAAAGAAAAGAAAGAAAAAATATTTTGAATGCTGAGGTTTATAATTTTATTTTTGTCTTATTATTTTCCATGTTGTTGCAGCTGCAGATAGTCAATTGCAATTGTGTTGTTGCTGTTATTATCGCAAGTCTTGCAGTTAATAATGAACACCAAACATTCTTTAAATGACTTTAAATTTGCCCTCAGCGAGTTAAAAATTAAGAAAATTGTGTTTGCCTAGCTTCGAAAGTTTCCTTCAACTTTGACTAAGAAAGCGCAAGAATGGACGATTTGTATGCTTAAGGCTATTATAGGTTGTTACCATTACTAAAAATGATAAGTGATGGATTTTCCTCATACTGAGCCTAGTATAGGAAGTTAGTAAACCTATAAGTAGAATTTGTGAAGATGATTTTTGTTTTATTGAGAAAAGTTATGCAATTTGTAAATAGGCTGCAAGGCCAAAATGGGAGCAATGAGCCAGTGAGGACCGGCCCCTCAGTCCCGTTTTAAGAGGTGGTAAATGGCAGTCGATGGGAGCACGGATGGCTAATTCAGCTTTTCACTGAAAGTTCAATGAGATCATATTTAATCGTTTTCGAGTTGGTCGGACTAGTACCTTAATGGTGCTATTACCGTAACGTACTGGATCTATATCCAGCAAAGGACCATCAAAATCGATTATACTTCCCAAAACCTTAGCAGAGTTTTTTTAAATGATTGTTGTTGATAACAAGTTTGTGATTAAAGTAAAATAATTCCAACGAATAAACTTTTTCACAGCTGTACGGAGGAGGTGGAAATATGAGATGTCAGGGCATGGTTGGAAGATCTGAAGAACATCTATATATATAAAAAGAAGTGTACATTTGATTGTCACTCCAAAACTCGACAACCTCTCGACAGATTGCCATGAAATTTTTTAGGAAAGATACAGGAGGAGAGATGATGGTTAGTGATTTTGAAATCCCAAATCGGTTTAGCCATATATATATATAAAAATAAAATTCTGTGTGTGTGTGTGTGTGTGTGTCGCTATGGAAACGTATTTCCCACACATCAATCATCACCCAATTTTGGTTATGGGTTCTTCGATCAACGGGAAGGTTTTAGGCTAAAAATAATTTCGATATATGTTAAAAGGAGCGTGGCACCTCCCATACAAATGGAATTTTGGTACTGCATACCTTTGAAGTTATACATGCCAGAACATTGAAATTCAGTAAGGAGTTTATGAGGTCAATCCCTAACACCACCAAGAAAAGACGAATTGGGAAAAAGGGGGACGTGACTCCCATTCAAATGGAATTTTGGTACTGCATAATTTGAGGTATACATGTCGACATGAAATTCGTAAGAGTTATATGAGGTCAATCCCTAACAAAACAGAAAATGCGAATTTGGGAAAAGGGGGCGTCACCTCCCATTCAAATGGAATCTTTGGTACTGCATAACTTTGAAGGTATACATGCCAGAACATTGAAATTCAGTAAGGAGTTATTTAAAGTCAATCCTTAACACCACCAAGAAAATATGGAATTGGGAAAAAGGGGGCGTGGCACCTCTCATACAAATGGAATATATTATACTGCATATATCTGGATGTCGTAATGGTAGGATAATTAAAATTGGTAAGGAGCTATGTGACGTTAAGTCCTAAAACCTCCAGTAAAATGTGGGAACGGGGAAAAAACTATGGCTGCCGTACAAACTTAAGTTATTTTAACACCTAAAGTTTGACTGGCATTGTTGAGTTTAGCTGTTATGCCTTTTGGACGTTTAGTAATCTGCCGCTGTTAAAAAAATTGTTTAGCTTCAGTCTATCTTCATCTTCTATAAAAATCAAATTCTGTGTGTGTGTTCCCTATGAAAACGTGTTTGCTATACTTCGATCATCACCAAATTTTTGCTCGAGGTTCCTTCGATCAAAACGAAAGTTTTTCATATTTCAGAATTAAGAATTTTAAATTTAATGTTTTGTTTTTTGGCTATGCGAAAGAAACTATCTTAGCTCCCAAAATGATCATGTTAAGAAAATCAATGATCGCTTTCAAAATCCAATTTCCTGGTGAAGTGACGAAATATACATCGATCGACACACTACAGATGAAGATAAAATTGTGATTTCTAAACTCTTTGGAACCACCTGGGAATGCCTGCGCATATATCAACTTTGGAAATTGGTTCACCAGTCATGCTTTTTCGGAATGTAATCAAAGCAACAATCATCAGCGGTAAAAGCAATACAATAATATAAAATAAGATACAATAAGATAGAGGAATGAAATGTTTTATCAGAAAATTTCACCAAATATGCGTACAAAATTCAATTCAATTTACAGAACAATAAATTTAATTATCAACAAACCAAAACAGAAAAAATAACGCAACATCCATTCGATCTCGGGCGTTACAACGTGCACCTGGTAAAGCTAGCTTTATATAAAAGCATATCTCAAAAAAAGTCAGTACATAATATGTTACTTATTTTTTATACGCACATTTTGAACATCGTGTAAAAACATTCAACTTTACTAGTTGCTATAAATAACATTAAAAGTTGTTAGTTTGTGGCGGTTCAAACGGTTGAAAAGCAACAATGTCATAAATTTGTAGAAAAAAATGTGTGAAAGCCTGGCAATGTCTAAGAAGACTTCTAAGGCATACTCTTATATTCCACGGCTCTCTCTTTGTTTATACCATCCTATGCGGTGCAATGTCGACCGGTTGGTATGCGCCATGTTGTGTTGTAGAGAGCAGTTTGATGTTAAGCTAATGGGCCTGTAGTCTTTTTCCGTACCTATGACCGATCTTCCCTACTTTGGTAGGAAAGCTATGTTTATGAGCAGTTCCACCTGAGTTCGGTACATAATTCAGTCTTACGCAGACTTTAACAACCGTTTTTTACGACCCGGTCTAAGGCTCCGCCAAACACATTGAAAGTCTTGGGCTGAAGTGAGCAGTTCCACCTGAGTTCGGTACATAATTCAGTCTTACGCAGACTTAACAACCGTTTTTACGACCGGTCTAAAGCTCCGCCAAACACATTGAAAGTCTTGGGCTGAAGTCCCGCGTTAAAGCAACATCAATAACTTAGAAAAAAAGTTGTTCCATTTAGAAAACAGGTCCTCTAAACGTGATCACTCCTCGGCAGTGGTTTTGCAAAACATTCCGAGTGCATTTCTGTCGGCATTAAACATGTAGGTCCCGTCCATCCAATTTGTGGGAAAAACTTAAAAGTAGCACAAATCGAATAGGAAGCAAAGTTTAGGCTTAATTCCCCAAAAAGCCATCGAAGCTCTGCAATCTGTGGCACAGATGTCAGTTCCACACTCCAAAAAAAATTTCCAATACAATAAAATTTTTTCTAAAAACAAAAAAAACCTTTCTAATATCCATGGAAATTTTCTTCATTATATAAAACATTCATATAATAAATTGAGAAAAAAATTATATTGCAAACAAACTCCAATTATTATCTTCTGACGAAGTGAGTGGCTATTTTCTATTGGCTTAGAAGTACAATGACAATGTCTATAGTACGAGCATTCCATGGAAAATCGTTAATTTTTGCCGATTTTCGAAATGCTCTCCTTATTAATGTTCAATGCTAATATATTTTAAATATATCACACCTCAACGTACCTAGGAAGAAGAAAATTAGTTTCAGCTTGAGAGAAAACAAGTAAAAAAGAATGGTAAAGAAAAATTTTATGAAAAGTCGAATAATTCTCAAAAATGTCTTAACAACTATTTTTTTATTGCTTCATATTAGGGGAGTCAGGATTTTGTGCAAATGGTCTATCATCATTGTATTCGCATACCGGTGTAGTAGTTTTACACAAAACGCCAAAAAATTCTACGGCTATGCATTTGCTACGTCATGACAAATGCTCAACATCAAAAACTGTAGTTTATTTTTCAATTTTGAACACCAAATTAACAACTGACAAAACAAAAACAAAATATGCAAACAAACATTCAAAATTTGTTCATTTGCTATAGCAACTCTGAACTCCTTTATTAATTAGCTGAAAAATACAGAATGTTCATATCTGTACATTGTGTGTATGTGAATATAATTAAACTGGAGTAAATTCCAGAAGAGAAACTTAGGCCTAGCTTTTCTTCGTTCTTCTTCTTTTCACTGACAAATTTCAGTGGCTGAAATAAACTCGAAATCACTGCCGAGCGGCGACTCCACTTAGAAAACATTTCTTATTGAGAAAACGTTCTTCTTTCTAAATTTTTGAAGTTGCTGTGCCCAAGGCTTTAACCAGGGATTTTAGCGGAGGTGGAGCACGCTAGCTGATATATAGTATAGGGGGAAATCGAAATTTGAAAACTGAATCGCACATGAGCACACTATTTTTTAAAACACAAGTTTTTTCCCTATAAACGCATTTAAGTTTTGTTTATAATTTTGACAAACGATACATCCACTACCAAATGTAGTATTTCTTTGTTATACTCAGTTGAGCAGAGCTCACAGAGTATATTAACTTTGATTGGATAAACGGTTGGTTGTACAGGTATAAAGGAATCGATATAGATATAGACTTCCATATATCAAAATCATCAGTATCGAAAAAAAATTTGATTAAGCCATGTCCGTCCGTCCGCCCGTCCGTCCGTCCGTCCGTCTGTCGTAACACGATAACTTGAGTAAATTTTGAGGTATCTAATGAAATTTGGTATGTAGGTTCCTGGGCACTCATCTCAGATCGCTATTTAAAATGAACGATATCGGACTATAACCACGCCCACTTTTTCGATATCGAAAATTTCGAAAACCAGAAAAAATGCGATAATTCATTGCCAAAGACAGACAATGCGATGAAACTTGGTAGGTGTGTTGACATTATGACGCAGAATAGAAAATTAGTAAAATTTTGGACAGTGGGCGTGGCACCGCCCACTTTTAAAAGAAGGTAGTTTAAAAGTTTTGCAAGCTGTAATTTGGCAGTCGTTGAAGCTATCATGATTATAATGGCAGGAACGTTACTCCTATTACTACATGTATGCTAATAAAAATTAGCAACAATCGGAGAACGACCACGCCAACTTTAAAAAAAAATTTTTTTAAGTCAAATTTAACAAAAAATTCAATATCTTTACAGTATATAAGTAAATTATGTCAACATTCGACTCCAGTAATCATATTGTGCAATAAAATACAAAAATAAAAGAAAATTTCTAAAATGGGCGTGAGCTCCGCACTTTTTCATTTAATTTGTCTAGGATACTTTTAATGCCATAAGTCGAACAAAAAATTTACCAATCCTGTGAAATTTTGTAGGGGCTTAGATTCTAGGACGATAACTGTTTTCTGTGAAAAACGGCGAAAATCGGTTGAAGCCACGCCCAGTTTTTTTCACAGTCGTCCGCCTGTCCTTCCGCTCGGCCGTTAACACGATAACTTGAGCAAAAATCGATATATCTTACTAAGCTCAGTTCACGTGCTTATCTGAACTCACTTTGTATTGGTGTAAAAAATGGACGAAATCCGACTATGACCACGCCCACTTTTTCGATATCGAAAGTTACGAAAAATTAAAAAAATGCCATAATTCTATACCAAATAAAGGGTAAATAGTAAATGGTAAATGGTAAATACGAAAAAAGAGACAAGCATGGTAATTGGATTGGTTCATTGACGCAAATATAACTTTGTAAAATGGGTGTGGCACCTACCATATTAAGTAGAAGAAAATGAAAAAGTTCTGCAGGGCGAAATCAAGGGTTTGAATACTTGGCAGGAATACCGTTCGTGGAATTACATATATAAATAAATTAGCGGTACCCGACAGATGATGTTCTGGGTCACCCTGGTCCACATTTTGGTCGATATCTTGAAAAACGCCTTCACATATACAACTACCACCACTCCCTTTTAAAACCTCAATAATACATTTAATTTGATACCCATATCTTACAAACACATTATAGAGTCAACCCCTGGTCAACTTTATGGCGATATCTCGAAAAGGCCCACTCCGTTTAAATACTATAATAACCTTTCGTTTGATACCATATCGTACAAGCAAATTCTAGAGTCACCCCTGGTCCACCTTTATGGCCATATCTCGAAAAGGCGTCCACCATAGAACTAAGCCCACTTCGTTTTAAAATACTCATCAACACCTTTCGTTTGATTCCCATAATGCACATACGAATTCTAGAGTCACCCTGGTCCAGGTTTATGGCGATATCTCAAAAAGGCGTCCAATAAAAGATTTAAGGCCCACTCCCTTTTAAAATACTCATTAACACCTTTCTTTTGATACCCATATCGTACAAAAAATTCTAGAGTTACCCCTGGTCCACCTTTATGGCAATATCTCGAAAAGGCGTCCACCTATAGAACTAAGCCCACGCCCTTTTAAAATACTCATTAACACCTTTCATTTGATACCCATATTGTACAAACGCATTCTAGAGTCACCCCTGGTCCACGTTTATGGCGATATCCGAAAAGGCGTCCACCCATAGAACTAAGGCCCATTGCATTTTAAAATACTTATTAACACCTTCGTTTGACACCCGTATTGTACAAAAGCATTCTAGAGTCCACCCTGGTACACCTTTATAACGATATTCCGAAAAGGCGTCCACCAGTATAAATAAGGCCCACTCCCTTTTAAAATACTCATTAGCACTTTTCATTTGATACCCATATCGTACAAACAAATTCTAGAGTCATCCCTGGTCCACCCTGGTCCCTAAATGGCGTCCATCTATAGAACTATGGACACTCCCTCTTAAAATACTCTTTTAATACCTTCCATTGATACATATGTATACAAACACATTCCAGGGTTACCCTAGGTTCATTTTACTACGAGGTGATTTTCCCTTATTTTGTCTCCATAGCTCTCAACTGAGTATGTAATGTTCGGTTACACCCGAACTTAGCCTTCCTTACTTGTTTTTTTAATATTAATAGTTTCGCTGAAGTTCCACCTGACTGACTGGTGTCCGTACAAACGGATGCTTTATTGCAATTTCGCACGCATATACAAATATTTCAAGAGCAGGTTTCTATTTTATTTACACATGTACATTACAATCCTAATGCACTAAAAACTTTGTCTGAAAATGTACAGTTTGTCCCATACCAACCATGGAATGCTGCAGTAGCAATTATTGTGAAGAGCGGGGGGAACATTATCAGCATCGCTGGGTGCAAATTGAGTACACTTTGTTGAGCTAAACTTGTAGACCATTGGCAATTGGTAAAGTATCGATGTAAAGCATCGTTACCTACTCAGTACTCGTAAAAATGATAGAGTATCGTTCTATCACTATATATGTATGTATTCGCAGAGTTGAATTGTGTATTAATTTGAAATGTACACAATAACTCTATTTTAATGAATAAATACAAAACAAACAATGGCAATGCCAAACACCTTGAAGGTCTTGGGCTGAATTCCCGCGCCAAAGCAACATTTTTTTTTGAGTGTATTTTCTACTTGCACATATTTGCTTACGTGTGGACGAAAAAAAACTGCTTAGAAGTACAATGAGAATGTCTATAGTACGAGCATTCCATGGAAAATCGTTAAGTTTTTGCCGATTTCGCCATGCTCTCCTTATTAATGTTCAATGCTAATATATTTTAAATATATCACACCTCAACGTACCTAGGAAGAAGAAAATTAGTTTCAGCTTGAGAGAAAACAAGTAAAAAAGAATGGTATAGAAAAATTTATGAAAAGTCGAATAATTCTCAAAATTTCTTAACAACTATTTTTTTATTGCTTCATATTATGGGAGTTCAGGATTTTGTGCAAATGGTCTATCATCATTGTATTCGCATACCGGTGTAGTAGTGTTTTACACAAAATGTCAAGAAATTCTACGGCTATGCATTTGCTACGTCACACAGTGGCGCCTTTTGAGTTTTTTCTTTGCAAAAATCATAACTTTTGAACCAATGAGGATATTTTATAAATTTAAAATGCGAATGAAAGCTAATTATTTGAAGTTTTATTGTGTGAAAGCTCAGAATGTCACAGATACAGAGTGCTTCATAAATATTCGCACAATTTTTTTAGAAAAATTGCAAAAACCAAATGTTTTTAGTAAAAAATAAAAAAATAAAATGAGATTTGTCTTATAATGACGTATTTAAGCATTAAATAAGATAAAACTTATGATTTTGATAAGATAGCGTGGCACTGCCCACTTATGATAAAAAGTTGTATCTAAGTAGTCACGTAATCAATAACTACCGAAATCGATAGACGTATTGTTTCTTTTAAATGGCAATACTCTTATAAAACTCAAATGTCCGTTTTTGGTGCCACAATAACAAGGTGTTTCAAAATTCATCGTAAAATTACATGTTTTTTTGTTTAATTTACAAGCCAAATATGTATTTTATTAATAACTAAAAGTTATTGAAAGTGGTTCAATAAAATTTTATTTGAGCTAAAGATTAAACAGCCAACGAATTTTGGAAAAGGGGAGTGGAACTTCCCATTTATGCTAAAAGTTTGATCTTAGTAACCGCTTTACCAATTTGTACCAAACTCGATAGATGTATTGATTTCTATAAAAATTTAATACTCGTTTGAAGGCGAAATGTCTAAGCTTTAAAATAAATTTGATAAACTTTAGAGAAATGCAATAACGAAAAGTATATATTTATAAATTACTAAATTAATTAATTCCTTTATTTGAAATAAAAAATTAATTTGTACATAGATATCTTATTTTTCAATAAAGTAACAAAATTGATTAGTAAATCTCTTTTTCATTGTTGTGATAAGAAGTGAGAAACTTATTTTATCTTAACATAGTAATCGTCACTGGAACATATATCTATCAAAGCAACCATTTCTGAGCTATACGCATCTGTAAGATCTTTTTGTGTTCTTACATACCTCATAGATGATATGACTGGATCAGAAGAGATAGCTAACATGTTGGAAAGGTATTCGTTTTGTCTAATTCGTGATACTTTGCAGGTGTTCATACATCTATATCTTTTGTAGTCCTTGTTCTTAGATCTTGAGCTTCTTCAGACAATTCTCCTAATGTTAAGCACTGGTACTCTATTAAATCTTTTCCATGTGCTAAAATTTTATGTACCGTTGGTGTAAGTTTCTTCTCAGGATACTTTGATGCAGCAACTCTGCAGTTTTAAATGCATATTCTCCAAATTTGGGTCCATTAACTGGTTCATGGCAGTTTAAAATATTTAAAATTACTCCCAATCTTTTCACAATATCTCTATCAACTCCTGTTATGCGAGCAGTCACTTCATCGTTTTCAAAAATCTTCTTGAGGAGTTACCATCATTTGTATTTCCGTATACATACTGTGGACAGTCAACTCTAAGGCCAATCTCTTTATAGAATGCATCCTGAATTATTTTTTTTCTCCTGTTTTGTTTCTCCTTACATGTTGTATTGCGGTAGTGTATAAGCCAGCTTCAAAACAAATTCCATACATCTTATCCTAGCATTTAAAGGAGATATTCCATACTCATAATTTAGTTCGTCAGTTATGAATCATCAAGATTTTCAAAGTCCTTTTGGCTCTTCTTACAAATTGGACATTTCATTGTAGATGCCGTATTTGTTATTAGGTTCAGATTTTCCATCGACCATTGTTAGAAGAAAATCATGCTTTATTGTAATGACATTCCCCTCTTCAATTTCAATTATTAGTTTGATGACGGACGTGGATTTTCCAATATTCTGAAGCTTCATCTTTTAGTCGTAATGGAACAATAGAAGCCATAAACATATTACTATCTGTAATTGTTCATCGTCTACATTTATTCTTTGTTTATATGCGCTTTGCGCCAAATCGTGTAGACGTATGATCATTAGTTTTTGTAGCTCAATTTCAGCTGATACTTCGATTATTTTGGGACTTAGAGGAACTGCCTGCTTTCTTGCTTGAGTACATTTTTGTATCCAAGTAAAATATCGGCATTACATTGCAATAATGACTTACGCAATATAATATATTTTTTCTTCGTTAAACCGATATCTATAAACAGCGCCAAAGCTCTTCGGGAGTTTATTTCCTAGGTAGAACATTTGGTGGTATGGGAATGCTGTTTTGGATCGTCATCAGTCGCACTGGACTTGCTACCGCAACTGCTTCTGTTATATGAGACTTCACGTTTTCTTCGTCTTTTTATACTTAATAGCAGTGCTTCTGAAAGATGAGTCGTGCCCATGAGCTTTTGTGGTATCAGACAGCTTCCTTTTCCTTGTGTAGGTAGAACCCTCTTCTATGGTTTTGTGGTCTCCCTCTAGTTGGATTGGTTGACGTGCCAGGCGTTTTTCGTCCAAAAGTTTTGTCAGCTAGCCACTTTTCATGCTTACTTAGAAATTATGAATTGTTACGATAAACCAATTTTTTCTCCAGGCCTTCCTTTTCTTTAAAGCTTGTTTCACTCGCTAATTCTCTCATAATAGCCTCAACGAAGTCTCGTCTTGACTTTGTAGATTTAAACACTCAAATAGTTTCAAGTTTTCTAGATATATATTAGAATTGGCTTCGAGTGTATCTGACTAAATATTAAGCTGTGAACTATATTTAAAATACTATTCACTTTATTTAAGTAAACAGAATACTTAGTTCCTTAATCTCCAAAAGACGAATGAGAATGTGCATTGTATGATGGATAGCTTTATATACCTACTCAAATTATTAAAATGAATTTCAGGTATACAATATGTAACTAAAAAATTATGTTGTTAACAAGTTCCAATAACAAAAACGACCTTACGGCCGTACTGAATTATATATACCTGCTCAGGCGCGTATTATAGATTTAGCGAAAATTTTTCAAATTTTCCCAATGTTGAAAATTGGTCAACTTTGAGCGGCTCTACCTGGTAAACTGTAATTTTCTGTGAAAAAAAAGTTGTACATTCTTAATCCCTGGAAAATTCTCTATTAGAAACATGTATTAGATTTAGCGAACGCTTTCATGATTTTTTGATTTTTGCCATGCTTTAACGGCAGAGGCGCCAATGTGCGTCATGGCAATGCGCAACATCAAAAACTGTACTTTATTTTTTTTTCAATTTTAAACAGCAAATTAACAACTGACAAAACAAACAAAATATGCACGAAAAAAAATTTGTTCATTTGCTATAGCAACGTTTCCAACAAAACGGTGACCTCCTTTATAAAGTAGCTGAAAAATACATATCTGTACATAGTGTGTATGTGAATATAAGTAAATGGGAGTAAATTTCCAGAAGGGAACTTATGCTAGCTTTTCCTTTCGTTCTTCTTCTTTTCACTGACAAATTTTCAATGGCTGAAATAAACTCGAAATCACTGCCGAGGGCGACTCCACTTAGACAATGTTTTCTTATTGAGAAAACTTGTTTCTTTCTAAATTTTTGAAGTTGCTGTGCCCAGGGCTTTAATCCAGGATTTTTTGAGAAGTTGGAGCACGCTACGATATACAGTATAGGTGAAATCGAAATTTGAAAACTGAATCTCACATGTGACACTATTTTCAAACACAATTTTTTTTGGAATAAACATACTTAAGTTTTGTTTATTATTCTAACAAACCTTGACACATCTACAATCAAATGTAGCATTTCTTTGTTTTTTTTTATATTGTTACGAATATTAGCAAAACTAAGGGGTGCTTCTATCTCTAAGCCGACGTGAATTCACATCAATAATTCAGTCATTATGTATCTACATAAACGAAACAATAATTGCGTCTACACATATGTACCATGTACGTATACGAGCAGCGGAGAGTCAATGCACAAACACATACATATATCTGAGATACTCCTGAAAGTATGCAATGAGAGAAACTATAAAATCGTGCAATTGTAGTTACAGCTGAGAAGTTTGAGAGCTGATGGACTAGAAGATTCTGGAAATGGAAGCGCCTAGAAGATGCAACGTTGAAATCAGAGAGTATAAGATGGAAGCACAAGAGGAGCGCTTGTCATTGCAGGTGGCACAAATGTCTTCGCAGTT